>CAUYRT010032898.1:0-98554 GCA_963574885.1 Lepilemur ruficaudatus
GCCCTTTAGATTTCTTCCTGCCTGTTTTAACTGACTCTGAAAGGCAGATAGACCCAGTACAGTTATCAGAAAGAAAAATTATAATGAACCCCAAATGTTTAATTGTGAAGGAAAAGAAGTCACCAGTTTCACGGATACTTAAAATTAATAGTCAGTTTATAGCAAAAGATAGGAAGAAACTGGAATACAATATAAAAACCAAACTAAAAGCAATGTGGCAAGGTAAAAATGTGGCTGATACGTTTCCAAATATCATTTATTTCACACAAGATACCTCTGACATTAAAAGACAAAGCATATTCCAAACAGAGATAGACACGAGAGTATCAGGCTTTAATCATGTACAACCAACACAAGTAGAGTCACTAGCTGAAGGGATAGCAAGGTATTCTGATTACATTGACAAGGGAGGGGCTTCCAGCTTTTTAAAGGAAGCAAAACCACATGATACAGAAAATGAGGAAGAGAAGCAAGAACATCTAACAGAAACTAGTCAATTCTATTTTAAAAACTTCATGGCAAATAGACACCTCATCAAGGAACCTCATCCTGGCAAATCAGAAGGTGTGCTTTTAGGAGAATCTTTTTTCCCAAAAAGTCAGATTTACAAAGGGAATTCAGAAAAAAATGTAAAAATAGAAAAAACTGAAAATGTGAAAGCAGGTCTCAAAGTTAGACTCCCAAGGATGGAGAAATCAGGTATTTTTGCAGAACTGAATGAGACAACAGGTGATGCTGTATCTCAAGAATATGATAAAAAGGAAATTGACCATTCTGTTTTAAAAGAAAAAGCTTCATACAATTTGGCAGGAATTGTCCTAGATTCCGTTGGCAGGGATTTGCCTGCTTCAGAAGAAATTAAAAGACAGAACGGTAGCCTAAAAATATATGACAGATCAAGTCTAAAAGGTATACCTTTGAAGGCAAAGCAATCAGCAGTTTCACAATCACTTAATACTGCAGGTTATGTTGCTCTAAGCATTGATACGGAAAAGAAAGAGAACTTTAAAGCCCAGAAGAGAGAAGTAGAGAGAAAGAAAGCTCTATTGAATGCAGAGCTAAAATCTATACATGCTTCTATGCCTATTATACACATAAAAATGGGACAGGCACCTAGTACCTGGGATAGCTATGAAAAATCTTCTGAAAAGAGAAATTGCCTAAACAAAGCGAAAATTAGGGAGAAAGAAGAATATGGACAACAGGTTTTGTTTAGAACAGCTTCAGAGTATATTCAGCGATTTGAGTTTGGAGCAGATGGAATGAGAAAGCCTGGTCCTTTCAAAGCAGAAGCACCTTTAACCAGTACAGTGTGCCCCAAGAACATTGCTCCTCAGAAAACAGAAATTGATTTAATAGATCAAGAAACAAAGGTAAATGTAGAAGAATTTAGTTCAGAGTCTGTTTTTTTCTCTAAGATACATCTACTTCAAATTGAAAAGCAGAAGAAAGAATTTAAAAGTGGAAACTGGCAAACAATAGCAAATTGCAAGACTTTTGCCCCACAAAAGAAACAGCAAGAGCCATGTGTCTTAGGAACTAACTGGAGTTCTCCTTATGCCTACACACCTATTTATCCTAAAATCATAATACATAAAGATAAGGCAAAAACAACAGATGTGGAAAGCGCTCTGCATACCAAACAGCTAAAAATGAAGGCCAACAAAACATCAGTTTCCCAGCTTCTTAGATATGGTACTAGAAGAAATAAAAAAGAATGGAGAGGTAACATTCAGCAGCAGAAGACATTCCGGCTGAGTAAAAACGCAGTAAGTCTAGTTTTGAAAGCTATTTACGACTTTGGATGCCTTACATCTGATTTTAAAAAGCTTATAGAAATAAAAATGGAGAAAGACAAGCCAAAAGAGAGAGTATGCACTCTTCCACAGCTAAAGCTGGAGAAACCACTAAATGAAATGCAAATGTTGTCAGGATGTATTGATATGTCCAGCATCCTTAGAAAACTGGAACAAAATATTAGAGAAGAACAAAAACACCAAAGCATACCCCAGCAACATATTCAGCCATTAAGGATTAGGTCACAACAAATGAAGAAGCTTTATCATGTCAAATCAGATTTGCAGAGAAAGGTATGCTCTGAACCAACTTTACAAACAAGAGAAACTGATTTTGCTGGACTTGATATCCCAAAAAGAAGAGGAACAGATGCCTATGTTAAAGAGCAAGAGGCCATGCAGCAGAAATCTTCCCTGAAGCGAAGGATGCAAAAACTAGAAATGATTCCTGAGACCAATCTGGAATCTGTTCCTTCTCCCATGAAGGAACTTCTTCATATACAAAAGACAAAAGAATTCATAACACAACAAGATTTAAAACTATCAATTCCACAGAGGCAAAAAGGATTGATGGTAGCTAATAGCCCATCACGTTCAAAAGAACAACAATTACTTACTCCAGGGCTAATGGCACAGCCACAGAAGCCTTTCACAGGAACTATTCTGGAGTCCATTTCTTCTTGCATACTCAATCAACTTCATAACAAAAAGCCAGTGGACGAAGTGAAAATAAAAGGCATAAAACTAAAGGGTTCAGCTCAACAGGTAAAGAAAATTCCAAACAAAACATTTATTTCCAATGTGGATGACATACAAAGAAATACAGAAAGACTACTCTTGCTGATTAAGGAGCAGGAGAAGAGGAGAAAAAAAATTCGAAAGGATAAAAAATTTGACATAGCTGCAGACATGAAAGCAACAGAAAATCCCAACATGGTTCTAAAGTATTCAACAGCTGGAGTATCATTTCTTAATACAATAGAGAATGTTGACATATTTAAGCAAAGAGATGGAAAGCAGTTAGACAGGAGCTTGGCCACACATAGGGGCCAGCAAAGGTTGTGTGGTACAGGGATTATCCTAGATTCTGTTTGTACAGATGGGCTCACTTCTACTGAAGGTATAATCCACAAAGATAACGGAAGAACAGCTTCCATGAAAAGCACTCTGTATCCCAAAAAAGTAAAAATGAAGGCAAAGAAAGCACTTGTTTTCCAGCTGCTTAATATTACAGGATATGGAACCCGAAGCCACCAAAAGGAACTGAAATGTAATATTAAGAAACAGAAGAAGTTTCAGCAAGGTAAAGCGGTAGCAGATTTAGTTGTGAATGCTGTTTGTGATTCTGGCTATATTCCACCTCAGATTAAAGAGGTTATAGAAGTAAAACAGGGGAAAGACAAACCAAGAATGCCGATACACATTCCTCCACAGCTAAAGATGAAGAAATCTCTAAATAAACGAAAAGTGTCATCTTTGCTAACCATTGATGAGAGTGCTATATCAAGTACTATTAAAACACCAAAACAATATATTAAAGAGCAAGAAGAAAAACACCAAATTGTTTTGCCAGACATTCGCTCACAATATAGCAATCATTTAGTGATTACCCAACAAGAGCAGAAGGAGCCTGACCATGTCAAATTTAAAGTAGATTTGGAGAGAAAAGTATATTCTGATCTATCTTCACAGAAAAGAGAAATCAGTTCCAGTGGGTTTGACATCCCAAGAATTAGAACAGATATAGGGCTTGAATCCCTCATTGTACAAAGAATAAAGGAAAGAGATGTAGACATTGCCAAATGTTCAGTTTCAATTCCGTTGGGGAGAGAAGGATCAAAGAAAATTGACAGTCCACTAAATTCAGAAAGAGAGAATATATTTCTTAGAGAGCTGGATGTTTCTCAACAGAAGACTTGCCAGGAGCAAGAATCACTGAAACAAAAAGGTATTTCCGTAAAACATCTGGAGTCTATTGCCTGCCCCATTATGGAACCTCTTCACTTGGAAAACACAGGAAAGGTAGCTAAGGAAGGAGATATGTGCATTAGCAGAAAAAGTATGTCATATATATTGGGAAGAGAAGGATTAAAAGAAACTGATATCCTAAAAGGTTCCAAAGGACAGAAATTTCTTTGTACGAATCTAGAAGTCCAGCCTATAGTGCAAAAAGGACAGGTGAATCCAGATCATGTTCCTGAAAGTATTCCAGATTCTGTATCTTGCCACAGTAGGGACCCTCTTCATTTAAAACAGGCAGTGAATACAAGAAAAGACAATGTTAGCGTCTCTCAAAGTTTCAATGAAAATCGAAAGGGAAAACAGCAATCCAAGTTAACCGATACTCCATTAAAATCAAATAGACAGAAAATGGATTTTTCAAAAAACTTGAGGGTGAAGCAACTAAATATTTGTAACCAGAATAAAGAAAATATTCTGAAATCTGTTTCCACTTGCATATTGCATCACTTTCATATTGAAAATCCAAAGAAAGAAGTTTCAGCAAAAGAGTTAATGAGTTCAAAAGTTTTAAGCTCAACGGTAGAAAAAGCATCAAACAAAGTAGTTATTCCAGTGGATCAGCCTCCATATTCCTTACTAAAAGCAGGACAAAAATGGCAGTACCTGTCAGTTTCGTATGAGAACTTTCTGGGAAATATTTCTAACTCTCAAAATTATCCCTGTCTCTTGCAACGTTTAATGCCTCAGACAAAGGAAGCATTATCAGAAAGAGATAATGTGTCAAGCAGGACTAAAGAACTAGACTTATTTTCTAAAGACCAATTAAGTTCCATGTATGAGTATCCACTGGAATGGATTATGCCCTTGGTTACTCCAAGGCAAATGAATAAACAAAATGCAATGCTGCCTTTAGAATCATATGGTATAAAATATCTGAATATTTTATTTCCAAAAGAGAAGAAATCATCAGATGAGGCACAGGTAATTGGTTCATTTTCAAATTGTAGCCCACCCGTGCTAGGAGTTAGAAGGAAGGTAGAATCACATTTGAAGAAATCAGTATTTTCACATATACACAAGACTACTGACTGTGGTGCCCCAAGCAACAGAACAGAAATGCGGTGCGACATAACAGAGAAAATGATAAATACAAAACATAGAATGAGTGAACCAAATTTGGTTATGGCAAAAATGGAGGAGTCCATCTATTCTTTACCACAATTCAAACTGATTAAAGAGACAACTAATGGGTTTATCTCAAATAATGTGAAAAGAACAAAACAATATATATTGCAGGAAGAAAAGAAGGGTAGAGTGAAAGCAGTGGCTATGAAAGAAATGTTGGATCCTAACATTATTTTGAAGGCAAAGAAATCATCACTGTCACATATACTCAATAGAAAGGAATTACCTTTGCTGTTGAACATTATAAAACAAGAGAGCAAGGTGCAAGAAGGCAAAGGTAAATCAGGTATGAAACTGACAAACTTGTGTACTTCTTTACCATCTCTATCACTTCCTAATGTGCATTCAAGAATAAATGTAGGGAAAGGTAAATCAGGAATTCTAAGGAGCTGCCTTCCACCACTAAAGCTCCAGGCATCATCAAATGTCAGAAAAATATCATTTGCAGAGTCAATTAATAGACATAGTTTAAGCAATGTACTAGAATGGAAACATTTGCCACAGAAAAAGAAGGAAAGCATAGAAAATACCGCAGATGTGAAAGATATAATGGGCCTCATATGTATCACTTTGAAAGGAAAGAATTCACCTTTTACAAACTTACTGCATAGAAGGGAACCACAGTGGAACAATAAAGAACGAGAGAAAATGAAGCAAGAAAATAAAAGTGATAGAGGTGTAGGTCAGACTAATGCTTCCATTCTTTCCTCACCTCACTTGGAATGGGATCGAATAAAAGAGGTATACATGCAAGGAATAACAAAATTCTGTCTTGCATCATTAACACTCCATGAATTATCAGATACAATGGAAAAATATGAGAAGCCAATTGATGATATTTTAAACAGTATAAAAAGAGCAAAATGTATGCCACAGAAAGACAGAGTGGAAGTAGCTCTGGAAGAAATAATGCATTCCAAAAGAATAGCGCTGAAGGAGAAGCAGTCTTCAGTGTTACAGGAATTACAGTTGAACATCAGTGAACAAGCAAAAAAGATACAGAAAGATAAACTTATTAAGATTTGGAGAAAATTTGCTTCCATCTCTTTTTCACCTTACTCTAAAGGAGGCACAGTAAAAGGAGAGGAAACCATGCTAATAAAAACCAGATCCTCATTTTCACAACCATATCTACAGGTGTCATCAGATATAGAGAAAATAGCGTATGAAAAGTGTATTACTGATAGTATCTCGGACACTGTGAGAAAAGCCCTAGAAGACATAATGCAAAAAGAAACAGAGAAAGTAAAAATGGAAAAAGTCATACTTTTGAAGAAAAAGAAATCATCAGTTTCACAGGAAATTCAGTTGGAAATCAAAAAACCAGAGAAAAAGATACAAAACATTAAAGGTGAACCGAATGTGCTTCTGACCAATACCAGTGCTTCCATACCTTTTCTTTCTCATTTAAAATTTGATACAAGGATAGAAAAAGCATATTATGTGACTGAAGTAACAAGAGACCCTCTTCCAGAACTATCACACCAGAAATCATCAATAAAAGCACCCAGAGAGGCCACTGACAGCATAAGTGGTGTACAAAAATCAAAAGACTATATGCCAGAGAAAGAGGATGAAGTAAAGATGTCAGCCAAGAAAGCCATAATGCATCAAAAAGATGGAGATTTGGAAGGAAAGAAGGCACTTCCACAGGACCTACCATTGAATCTTAAAGAGACTGGGAAAGTGGACGGAGAAGGCGCAGAGCCTGAGAAAGCAGACGAAGAAGGTAAAGAGCCTGCGCAAACAGATGGAGCAGGTGTGGAGCAAGGGAAAATGGATTCAGGTGTTAAAGAGCACAGGAAAACAGATACAGAAGGTGAGCAACAAGGGGAAGTGGCTGAAGAAGTTAAAGAGCACGGGAACACGGACCCAGAGGATCCAGATCAAGGGAAAGGGGATAAAAATAAGAATGAAGAGGAATTAGGTCTGTTTGTACATTTCCCTTCACAGTCTTCTGGAACTCGTCATGAATTGGACACAAGAATAGAAAGAAAGGAAGACATACAAGGAATATCAAAATCTGCTATTCCACAACTATGGCACCAGACATCATTTGAATTTGATGCAGGGAAAATAGCACATATGAAGTCTATTGGGGAGGATATCTCAAATGATGTAAAAACAGTAGAAGAGTACAAGTCACAGGAAGGGGCAGATAGAGGAAAAACAGTAGATATGAACTATAAAATGCCAACTGAAGGCATGACTTCCAAGGCAGAGCAACTACTACTTGTACATGCACTCAGTATCACTGGGCGTGGTGGCTCAAAAACTAGAGATGGAGAGACAAACCTCAAAGAAAAATCAGGAAACGTACAGGAAAGAAAAAGTGAACTAGATACAGTCCTGAAAGTACCTTCTCTACCTCATTGTAAACTAGACAAAAGTATAGAAAGCAAAGAAGAGAAACAAGAGGAGTCATGGGAAGGAGCCGATAGAGGAAAAATAATAGACATGAGCTATAAAATGCCACCCACACAGCACATAGAATCATTAGATGCAGGGAAATTAAAATATACAGTGTCACCTTTGAATGATATCTCAAGCAATCCAGAAAGAACAAAATACATGACACAGATAGAAGGAGATAAAGCAAATGTCTTTAAGAAAAGCATACTGTATCCTAAGGACATAGCTGTGAAAGCAAAGAAATCACCCCTTCCTGATATACTCAAAAGAATGAAACTACAAACGAACATCAAAGAACAAGGGAAAAAGAGACCACAAGTTAAGGTGGAAACAGTTGTGCCTTTAAGCAAAACTTGTCCCTTTGTCACTTCTTCAACTTACCTTAAATTAGACACAACAAAAGAAGAGGAAGAAGAACCAGGAATACTAAGCTATGGACAACATCTTGAGCTCCAAGAATCAGTGCTTTCAGGGCAAATGGCATCTACAGAGTCAACTGCTAGCTGTGTAAAGAAAGAAAAACATCTACCAAGGAAAGAAGACAGAGCACAAACAGGAGGCATGAAAGTTTGCTTAATGCACCCCAGTGGCGCTGTTTTCAAGGCAAAGACATCAATAACTCCACACGTGTTCAGTTTCCCTGAGCACAGCACTCTGAGCAAGAGAAAGGAGCTACCACAGTGCGACATTAAAGAGAAAGTAGCACAGAAGCAGCAAAGAGCAGGAGATCCTGATGTGAGTCTGACAAAAGCTCATTCTTTAATCCCTTCTCCGTCTCAACATAGATCCTTGCCTTCACAACTAGAGCTTCCTATATCATCAGGTGCAAGGAAAATCAGATGTGAAGATTCAAAGGACGGTATTAACTCATATAATGTAATATTAAAAGCAAATAAACATATGCCACATGAAGAGGCAAAGAACAGAGTAAAAACAGAAGACAGAGAGAGTAGAATACTCCCAGAAATAAGTTTGAGAGCAGAAACATCCCCATTTGCACATCTGTGCTATACACAGATAATCCCTTTGAATATTAAAGAGCTAAGGAAAGAAGTACAGGAAGGCAAAAGTGAACCCAGAATGGTTCCGAGGAAAACTTGTGCTTTTTCACCTTCTTTTCCATCTTACCTGAAATGCCGCACTAGAAGGGATGAAAAGGAAGGTGCGCTGGGAACATCACAGTTCTGTTTTCCACCACTAAAGATTCAGGATGCATCAGATTCAGGCAAAAAAGCACATGCTGAGTCATTGTATACTTGTATGTTAAGCAACAGAAAAGAAGCAATACAATCTATAACACAGGAAGAGGAGAAAGATAGGCTGAAAATGGATAGAAAAGACAAAATGCTTCCTAAATGTATGGATCTGAAGGCAAAGAAATTACTAATGTCACATATACTTGATACCAGAGATTTGAAGTGGAAAATTAAAGAACAAAAGAAAAACATACAGGAAGATAAAAATCAACTAGTTATAAGTCTGACAAACATTAATGCATCTCTTCTTACTCCACCATATCATAAGTTTTACTTGACAGAAGGAGAGGAGTGCATGATAAAAATTACAAAATTGTCTCTCTCACAATTACAGTCCAAGGAATTATCAGATGCAGGGAGAATATCATGTCTAGAAACAACTGGTGTAGAACCTTCAAATGATGTGAAACAATTAACAAAGCAAATGCTACAGAAAGAAGAGAAGGATAGAGGAAAAGTTCCTATGGATATGAATAGTATAGTGGATCCTAACAATATATATCCAAAGGCAAATAAATCACCTATTTTACCTACACATAATTTAAGTGACCTTCAGTTGAAAATCAGAGAGCAAGAGGAAAAGGTCCAGAAAGTTAAAAGTGGGCCAGGTGTCATACTGACTGAGAGTCCTTCTAGATCTTCCCCACTTCACATTGACATGTATACCAAGATGAAGGAAGAAAGCATACCAGTATTAACAGGATCCTCTTCTTCCCTAGCCAACCTCCAGGAATCATCAGATTCTGGGGCAGGCATATATATAAAGCCAATTACTAGTGATAGTGATGTTTTCATCAGTCTACAAAAAGAAAAACATGTGCCACAGGACAAGGAAGAGGATGGAATACGAATAATAAAAATCATAATATTCTCCAAGCATCAAGTAAAGAAGATGCAGGAATGTAAAGATAAACCAGGTCCTTCTCCTTCATTACCATCTCTACCTCACCTCATGTTGGATAAAGAAACACAATTAGATGATGTGATGCTAAGACTTTCAAGGTCTGTTTTGCAGACGTTATCACATTCAGGAGAGACGTTACACACGGAGTCATTTGGTGGTGATATCACAAATGATGTTAAAAACGAAAAACAACATATGCCTCAGAAAGAAGAGAGGAACAGAGAAAAAATGGTAGATAGGAGAGGCACAGATGTAACTTTGAAGTCAAAGAAATCACCTCGTTCCTCTATGCTCCATAGGTCAGAATTGCATATGAACATTAGAGGGCGAGAGCGAAAGGAACATGGAAGTAAACCACCATGTATGGTTCAAAGAAAAATTTATATTTCCAAACCTTCTCCACCTGACCCTAAACTGGATAAAAGTACACAAGTGGATGGAGAAAAGCTTCGAAGTAAAACATCCACTCTACGTCCACGAATGCTTTCAGAATTCTCAGATGCAGAGAAAGCAGCAGATAGAGCGGCAATGTGCGGTAATGTAAGAAAAGGAAAGCCACATATGTCACAGAATGAAGAAAAACATGAAGTGAAAACAGTAGACATGAAGCTCTGGATGCCTTGCAAAGAGGCAAGGATCCCCCCAATTTCACAAATCATTAATGCAAAGGAATTTGTGTTGAATATTAATAAGCCAGAGAAAAAAGTACAAAAAGTTAAAGGTGAAGCATGTGTGGTTTTGACAAGGAATTTTCTGTCCATACCGTCAGCACCTTCCCTTTATCTGGATTCAGGGAACAAAATAGACGAAGTCATACCAGGAATTATAAGATCCTCTTGTCCACAGCAAAATTTCCAGGTATCATCAGACACCCAGAAAATAGCAAATAGAGACTCAGTTGAAGGTGATGATAAAAACATTTTTAAACGAGCAGAACGCTGTGTGCCTCCCAAAGAGATAGGGCAACAGTGGGCCTCAAACTTTATGATGAGCATCCAGCAAAGGAATGAACCTTCCCGAGTCAAATCAGAAGGAGATTTGAATCAATTGGTTTTAAATTCACAGGATGAGGATATTTATTTCACAGGATTTGGTACCATAAGAAGTGGAAAAAGGCTGGAATGGCTCTTTACTGAGCAAAAGGCACAGCCAGAAAAATACAAATCTGAAACTTTTACTGTATGTCTTTCCTATCCCACAATGGATGCAATGAAAATTAGAAATCTGAAGAAAGAACCTGAAATAATGGGTAACTTAAACCATAAAATAAGTCCTAAGGTTTCAGTTTCACTGCCAGGGAAAATATCAAAGGAAATATATGTCGCATTTGGCAGCCCTGCAAGTTCTAAAGAATTTTCTCTCTCAGAGAGATATGCCCACCACCAAGACACTTCATCAGAAGCATCTCCAGAATCTGAAGATTCATGTAACTTAGGTAAGCCAGAGAAAGATGTACAAAGTAATGATAACATAAGCAACATGTTTTCTCCCAAAGTGTTAGCACTACAGACAGAGAGATCACTGGAAGAAATGAATATCACCAAGTGGAATTCCTCTCAAAATATGGAAGATCAGGATATTGACATGAAAAAGCAAGCGATGCCATGTTTCAAAAGTGCACGCAAGACAAGTCTGACCTCTATCCTTTCTCTTGAGTTTCCACTTCAAAATGGAAAGCAGAAGACACCACCAGAAATAGATGTGGACAAGAAAACTACAGTGTGCCCCAGCCTACAAATACTAGCAGGAATACACATGGATATTACAGAGTTTGATGCTACAAGAGGAAAAAATGAGCAGGCATTGCTAGTTTCAGAACAAGAGAAATGTGTTCTAGAATCACTTCAGGAGTCCCTTTCCACCCCTTGGACTTTTCCACTTCAATCAAGAGATCTGGAGGGGAAAGATGAAACTGCCATGAACACCAATATAAATCTGGAACAGAAAAAATTAGAAATGGACAATAACAGTACTGTGAATCAGGGAGACAGGAAATTAAACGTAGATACAAACAGAACTGTACATCTAGAAGACGACAAAGTAGAAATGCACAAGAACAGTACTGTCAATCTGAAGGAGGAAGTAAGACTGGACACAAGCAGTACTGTAAACTTGCTTGTCCCATCTCTAAAGGCAGAGGAATCTCAAATTAAGACTCAGGTAATCACTCATATAGAGAACAACTGTCCAATCAAGCAAAAACATAAAAAGGAACTAGAAGCACCTAGTGCAAAACAAAACATTCAACTACAAAAATTGTTTCAACAAAATGTTCTGGATTCATTTTATTCCTATACTGCTCTTTCTCCCAAATTTGAAGGCCATAAAGGCAGATTAACAATAACAGATCTGAAAAGAAAATTGAGCCCCAAATATTCAACTATGAAAATCCAAAATCACCCAATTGTACAGATTCTTGGTATCCTAGGATGTGGTATTCCAAGCAGTAGAAAGAAATTAGATGAGGTTAACAAATCAAAGAACATGGTTTCATGGAGTAAAGATGAGTCCGGAATATTTATCAGAAGTGTTTCTATTTCCATGATGAGTCCACCTCACACTGAAGAAACAGTAGGATCTGAGATACACCGAGAAAGAGAAAAGAGAATCTGTTTTTCTAAATTCCAAGAGAAGTTGCTAAACACTAGTGAAATTGTTAAGAGAGACACCTTAACAATTATAAAAGGGGGCCAGAATTTTATAAACACAGTTCCACAAGATTCCCAGCTCTCTGTAGTGGATGGACAACAAATGCAGAAACTTCCTAATGTCAAATCTAAAACAAGCCTTAGAAGTGAAATAAATGAAAAAATTTTAAATTCACAAACAAAAGAAAGGGTTGTTCCAGGGCATGATGTCTCAAGGATCATGAAAAAACCAGACTTGGATATAATCAAGCAAGAAGAAAACATATCAAAACGCATTCTGGCACCCACAGAATGTCTGTCTGTATTTGAAGATCCAAAGCTATACAAGCAAAGGGATCATAGTAAACCAGTATGTGATGTGACCACACAAAAGTTTCAGCAACAAAAAGTTTTTCCAGGAACTGTGCCTATGCCACCTCAAGTTAAAAGTAATGAAATCAAAATAGCTGCAGATGGTACAAGTGCAAAACGTTCACTTCCTATTTATGAAGCAATTAAAAATGTCTCTGAATCCCAGGTAAAAAATTCAATTCAATACAAAGTTTATTCTGATAAACTGGAAAAAGTACAAGCCTATAAACCTGATGACTTGAAGCCACCACCTTTTCCAGAGGGTCCAGATACAACAGCAACAGCAATATATCCCAAATTACAACAATTTACTCCCAAAGAAAAAAATAAGCTTGCTAATCATTTAGAGTCAAAAGCACGTGAAGTAAGACTAAATCTGATACCAGAGATGGCAAAAAAATCCTTACAAAAGTTCAACTTTTATCTAAAAGGAGCTATCTCAGAAGATAACAGTTGGAGGTTCTATCCAAGACATAAAAAAACGAGCTTTATGTCTCTAGCAGGGATCAACACTGTAGTGCTTAACTTAAATCACAAATACCAAAAAGATTCACCTCCTGTCAGCCATATGAAGACACTGATTGGTAATGTTTCCAGTGGCAGCATGGAGATTGTTACAGAGTTCAAGAGTAATAAGCTGGAAAGTGGAACATCTTCAGTGGTTACTGCTAGTGAGATACCATTGTCTCATATTCTCCAAAAGTACTCAGTAAAAGAAAAAGCCAAACTTCTTATGCACTTTTCTATAAAAACATTGGAGATACAAATGAAAGCCTTTCCCGGAATTGTAAGAGGCTCTTATGCAATGACCAGTGCTCAGGGCAGAACGAAACCTTTATCTAACTGTATTCATTCTGCTATCAAAGTACCTAAACGAAAAAACAGAATTTTGTTACTTTTTGAGGAAAAATTTCTTCATCAAATAGATCTTGATTTACAATATAAATACCTTCGATTTCTCCTGGGGCTTCCTGTTGGAAGTATGTTCCCTAAGCCAAGTGTACTTCCCAAACATACTCTTAAATTAAAAACAATTGCAGTATGTAAAAAATTAGATGACAGTGGGGAAAGCTGTAGTTTTTTCATTGATATAGAACTGTTAGAACAACATATCTCTTTCAAAAAGCAAAGCCCCCATGAAAACTCATCACTCAGAAAATTCCTAGAGCCAACTCACATGTGTGCTTCTGACCCTAATCTGCATATCCCAGCACAGAAGGATACTCAAGTTCTTTCACAGTTAAAGTTGCATGTGACACCAGAAAAAGATAAACAATATCATGTATGGTTTCAAGAAACAAATGCATACAAATCTTTTGATTTAAGGACTCAGAGAAATGCTACTAGTTTAGTTGATTCACATACAATTCAGATTTCTGAAGATTTTACTGATACTCAGAAAAATATTGAGAGTCCAGCTAACCTGGAGGAAAGTCCAGCTCTTGAAGTACATGACAAAGAGGAATGTATGTTTCTAGAAGCCAACTCTTATTTAAGTGAGGAATCACAAAACATTCTATTTGAATTACAGAAAGGTATTCCTTTGCAAAATCTCTACAAAATGAAAGAAACCACGACTGATTTGAAACGATTTTACAGTGAAGATTCAGGTTCCCATCATATTACAGTTTGTAGAAAACATACCTTAATTAAGAGACCATATTCTTATAAATCCCACAGCAGCAGGAAATATAGATCATCCTCCAAAATGAAATCTCCTGACTGGTTGTGTCATAGTTCATTAAATACTGTAGAAATTCAGTCTAGCTCATCTACCGTATCATTCAGTGAAGAGAAACTTACAGGGACTACAAGGAGCAGAACAAGTTACTCTTTAGCTCCCTTAACTGAATCAAATATTAAATTACATCTTGCAAAAAACCAAGGCAAGTTTCACATGCACCCAGAAAGTGAAGAAAGAAAGAAGGCCAAATTTGATTTATTTAGGAAGAGCAACATTCGTTTGGACTATGATTACAGTTGTACACACAGTAAAGAGAAATGCACAAGAAAGAAGAAAGTGGGTGATTATGAGTATGAAAGATCAGATTATTTCCAAAGCAAACATAAATCAGCATCAAAACATCATCGCCAGGATATCAACTTTCATTCTGAAGGAAGACAAAACCAGCCATTTTTTTTTGCCTGTATACCAGCAGACTCACTGGAGATTATACCCCAAACCATTCGCTGGACTATTTCCCCCAAAACCTTAAGGAAGAGAAACTTCAGAGTTCCCCTGGTGGCAAAGATTTCAAGTACTTGGAATATATGGAGTTCGTCCAGAAAGTTGTTGGGGTCACTCTCAGGGTCCTTTACTACAGTTCATCAAAACTGATATTACTTATCAAGATTCCCCTTAAGTGGAAAGCTGGTCACTATTGTGGTATTCTGTGAAAAATAAAGCAATATAATGTCGAATGGTTTCCCCATGAAGTGTTTGCTAAGCTGATATATTTTCTTTCTGCAGTAGATTTGTGCAATTGTTCTGGGAGTCTAGGATGGAAAAGCAGGGACTTTGGGTTTGGTCTTCCCAGGCATGAGCTCTCCTTTAGTTTATGCTGCCTTCTCATAATCCTAAGAGAAGTCCATAGACTCAGAAGCCTTCTTTCCACCCTACACCAATGACTGAAGGGTGAGTAGGAGGATTTGCAGTTGATCAATGAGATCAAGACTGTCTAGAGACTCAGGAGAGCAGGAGCACACAACCTAAAGGGAGAGAGTTTCAGGTGGCAGTGAGGATGCAACAATGTCAAATGCCATAGGATTTGACAACCAGATTGACTATCTCTTTTTTTAAAGCATGAAACAAGGTTTATTGAGAAGAGAAACATAGGATTATAGAGCAAGAGGAAGATATAAGTTTACAGAGTAAGAGCAAGATACATTTACCACGGAACAATGAATGGGCCCCTTTTTATACCAAAAAGTCAGATTGAATATCTTAATAGAGAAAATCGTATGATGTACCTCTATGTACCCAATAACCAGACCCTAAACTTTCAGCCCACAGCCAAACTTGCCTTATCCACTTCATCTAATTCTCCTCTACTGTTTATTTTGAAACAAATCCTAGATAGATCATTTAATTTGTAAATATTTTATTATGTATCTCTATAAGGTAGGAACTATTTTTTAACATAACCATAATAGCATTATCATATCTAAAAATAACAGTAATTTCTTAATATCATGAAATGGATGATTTCTAGTTATCTTGTGAATGTCATTTTTAAATTGTTTTAATTGGGATATAAGGAAAGTCACACATTGTGCTAGGCCCTTTAAGTCTCTTTTCATGTATAGGTTTCCCTTTCCATTGCTTTTTTGCCTTACAATTTTTTCAAATTGAGGAAACCTGGTTTTTTGTTCTTTAGTTTCCCACAGTCTTCATTTTGCTGATAGTGTCTCCACTACAGGTAGAAATTATTTACATTTGGGTTCCTAATTATTCCTTAAAAGATCTTCAAATAGATGGCACAATGTTGTAGCATTTAAAATAAAATGCATTGCTTCATAAGATTGCCTGCCACTTCTGGAAATGCATATTAGAGCTGTTAGAAATAGCTCAATTTCTTATCATAAATGATAGGGAAGGATTGAATAGCTAGGTCTGGTATTGTGAAGAACAATCTCCAAGACATAAAATGTCTACTTTTCAAAAGAAAAAATATTACAAAAGTTTGAAAACAAAATTAGATATAAAAGGGCTTATTTAGAGTGAGGAATCACCACACAGTTCGCTTTTTATGAAGCTTATCAAATCAAAAACATAAGTCCAGAAAAATAACACTTTTATTAACTATTTAATATAATTTTTAAAATATTTTTTGACTGCACACCCTTTGATAACCTCTTCATAAGGCAATTTTGTAATATAAATTTTTACATAAAGATCAAAAGTAATCTAGTCTTCTAGTGGTTGAGTGAAATTTGTTATTTATTGTTGACAATTTAGAAAATTCAGGCACTTTTGCTGACTCTGGTAATTTTGCATACCATTTCATCTGGAACCACCAGACTTCATCAGAACAGGACACATCAGATACGGTAAAGTGCAAACCAATAAGTTGGGACGTATAAAATGTGTGACTTTCACACACATGTCCTTGCTGTTTGTGGTACTGGTATAGGTTTGTACTGTACAAACAGAAAAATTCTGGTGGACTCTATGTCATATAATCCCTATCAAATATAAAGTATGCTCTGTTCTTTGAGTATATTCTTGCCAGAAGAGAATGTCCTTTTTGACCAGATGTTGTAGGGAAAGATATATCAGCTAATGATTCTACACACCTGTTAATGAAAGCCTTTTCCACAGGCCAGTTTCCTATGCTGCACGTTTCAAGCCTCGTTTCTCCTCTATTCTGCATGTTCCTTTGGTGCTGGCCACTATGGGAAGCTTTCATGTTGTGTTATAGCCCCTGGCCTTGCCCTCCCTCTGGTCCACATCGCCATGTGCGATGTGTCCTTCGCAGTGGGCAGGATTCATGGAAGCTAGTTCTATACTGGGGTGGTTAGCAACTATACACCAAAACGAACGTCAGTCACAAACATACAGGCCACTAAACCCAATCTAATGCACCTAACTCAACGTCCCCAAAATGTTTGTAGCCTCTCTAATCTCACTGATACAAAGTCAGATGTGATGGAGGGTAAGTCAAAGTCTAAAGAAATAATGTTTTCAACTAACTGCAGTAAAAATATCTGCATAAATCTTTGGAGCCCTAAATCTCAAACTTCTTCAGCTTTTACAGTATAACTGTTTATGCAAATAACATAATTTATTAATTTCCATATTTTAGCAACAAATATTTACTCAACATCTACCATATGCCAGGCCTTGTCCTGGGTACTGGACCTAACAAAAATTAATAAAGCACAATCTCTCTGCTTTGGGAAGAAAAAGAATCTCCTGAAAGGCCCATAATACACACAGACACATACACACATACATAAACAGTCTGGTGGTGTCTCATTTCCCCTACACACATCAAACGTTACTGGCATCTTTGCTGGTGAAAAGAAAGCAGTCCTGAGGCCACAATTATTTGGCCTAAGCCATCTATCAAGAGTTACCCATTTGGAGTGGACGTTGAGAAGTCTGGTGACCCACAGGATCTGGCTTCTTTTAGAGACACAAGACTCTGGGGGAGCTAAGAGGCACGTCTCTGGGTTTTAAACACCTAAATTATAACAGATGGTAATGGTGTAGACACATGCCATTAAAACTAAGGAGAGAGATTTAGGCTCAAGTTTTAAGGTAATGAGAGATCTTGGTGGGTCAGGTGGAAAGAATATTTTTTGTGAGATTTAGACTTAGATCTGCAAGATTTACACTTAGGTCTCAGAACTTCTTTTCCTCCAGTTTTTTGACGGTTGTTTTTGTTTTTGTTTTGGTACACAGTGCTTCTGCTGAAAGGGTCTGAGAATTTCCTAGTTCTATTTCATACAATTACACCCCTCAAGGGCCTTGACCCATTACTTGAAAGAAGTAGAGAAAGCAATAGGAATCATTTTGAAGTCAGAGGTACCCAAACTTTCTCAGTTAATAGTGCCCTTAGTGTCTCTAATTTTCCATTGCACCTCTAGGCCAAAGTAAATAGCTAACAATTGTATATTAAGTTCTTAGGTCTAAACAACTTAATAATTATTTAATTGTTAAGATTAACAACTTAAGTAGTTATTTAAAAATAATACACATATGTGTGCACTGGGGCACAATGTAAAATACACTTTTTACTCTTAATTTTATTCTGGTTTTTAAAAAGTTTGAAAGCCACTGTACTACAAACTGTCAGTTCCTGAGGTCAGGGATGGTGTCTCCTTCACTCACCATGAACACCCATCAATTAATACAGTGCCTGGCACAGAGGAAGCAGGCACTCAATACATAGTAAGTACTGTAGAAAAAAGAGGAGTATGTGAATGAATAAGCTTTAGAGACTGGAAATAGTCAACAGTGATGTTATTCTTTGAAGAAATTTGGAAATGAAGAGAGAGAGAAAAGGAATCTCGAGCAGGAGAGTTTTGTGAAAGGGGAGACATGATATTTTGATTCACTATGGCTAAAGATCTAGCGAAAGTGGAGAGAGAAAAAAATGGAAGATGAATAAGATATATAATTAATGGTGTAAGGCCCAAACATAGGCAGGAGGGCAGGAGAGTACAAAATCCAGTATAAAACTAGAGGGATTAACTTCAAAGAAAGGGAGAAATTTCCTTTTCTGACACTGAATGAAAAGAGAAATGTTGAAGTTGAGAACATGGGGGCTAGAGGGTCTCATTTTTGAAGGCCTCAACTCTCAAGAAATTATGAATCAAGGTTTGTGACAAGAGTAGTAGAATTCTGAGCTTGAGAAGAGTGAGAACATTTAGGAATAAGTCCCCTCAAGAATGAGAGGAAGTCACCCAGAGAGGAATCTGATGCCAACTGAAAGAAGATACATAAATTGAAAATTATAAATATGCAATCAGGCTAATCTGCATGATTATATCATTTTTTTCCCCCTGAGTATTGCCTGCTGGAAAGAGGAGTAGAAAATCAACTGTTTAGATTAAAATTAAAAAGTGGCTATTAGCTGGGTGTGGTGGAATCCTGGCACTTTTGGAGGCCAAGGCAGGAGGATCACTTGAGCCCAGGAATTTGAGGTTGCAGTGAGCTGTGATGATGCCACTGCATTTTAGATTGGGTGGCAGAGTGAGACCTTGTCTCAAAAACAAAAAAAGAAAAAAGAAAAAGAAAAAGAAAATGAGGCTATGGTAGAAGGCCAAGGGAGAGAAATGAGAATACTGGTGAGAAAGTACAGTATACCTACAGTATAAATCAGACTGAGGCAGAAGGGAAATGAAGCAAGGAGAGATTAGGGATGAGTTGAGGGCTTAGAAAAGTGCATTGGGCTTGATTTAGTGGGAGAGAATGAAAAGATAAGAAAACGTAACTGAAAAGGAGAACTTTAGAATTTAAGACTTGAGAGGTGGCAAGAAATCTAGGTTATATTCCTTAGAGGTAAGGAAAACAAAGAACCCACTCTGAGGTCGTAATGTCTAATATGGTATACATCCCCAAGACAGTAAAAGAAGGAGCAGAAATACAAATATGTGTCAGGTATTGAAATCAATGAAGAAATAGTGTATCCTAGAGGTTAGTAAAAAATACAGAAAAGGATAGGTGATAAACAATTTCAGATGGAGATAAGTTATTGAAAGAGATTTTTTTTGTAAGAGGCATACAATATACATGTATGAGAAATTTTATTTTCTGATTGAAACTGCCAGTATTAAGAAATTTACTTGGAATCACATTATTCCCTTAATTTTTTCACAGAGAACATTCCATTTATTGTGTAGTTCAGACATGTTCTAACCAATATATTTGTTAGCATGGTAGCTTCAGTTGGACAAAACTTAATGCCAGTAAAACTTGAATTTAATTTCTAGTGGCAACCAATGATCAGGTGCTTCAATATTACAGATTTCAATTCTTCCATTCTTTTTTTATTATTATTTCAGAATATTATGGGGGTACAAACATTTTGGTTATATGTTATGACTTTGCCTCACCCAAGCCAGGATTTGAGGTGTGCCCTTCCCCCATACAATGCTCACTGTGTCCAATAGTTGTGAGTTTGACCACCCCCATCCCCCCAACCTCCAATGAATATTACTACCATGTGAGCACCTTAGTGTTGATCAGTTAGTACCAATTTGATGGCGAGTAAATGTGGTGCCTATTCTTCTATTCTCGTGATACCTCACTTCGGAGGATGGGCTCAAGCTCTATCCAGGAAAATATAAGAGGTGCTAGATCACCATTATTTTTTTGTAATTGAGTAGTATTCCATTGTATACATATACCATATTTTATTAATACACTCATGGATTGACAGACACTTGGGTTGTTTCCACATCCTTGCAATAGTGAATTGTGCTGCCATAAACATTCAAGTGCAGATGTCTTTATTATAGAATGACTTTTATTCCTTTGGGTAGATGCCTAATAGTGCTATTGCTGTAACCAAAATGTTTGTACCCCTATAATATCCTGAAATAAAAAACAAAACAAACAAAAAAGAGCTATGGAGTTGAACCAGCCACTGTTCAAATACTGGCCCTACTAGCTCAGGGCCTTGAGTAAGGCACAGAATCTCTCTGACCCTTACTTTTTTCATCTGTAAACGGGATTACAATCTCTGCCTCCCTGGGTGGGTACATATTATAAGATTTGTGAAAGAGCCTAGCACAGTACCTGACCTATATAGATTTCAGTTACTAGAGTTTTCTCCCAGAGAGACTGATAATGGAGCTTTTAATCATAGAAGACAGTCACCTTTGGGGAGTATCACCCAACAAATCCTTTGCAACAATTTTACACTGATGAGTAATGCAGATATAGAACACACACCAGTCATTGAAAGTTTCCAATAAAGCATTAAAAAACATTTTGGGTAATAAGGAGGAAAATTAAAACATTTTTCAAGTTAATGTTGAATTGATTGTGAAATGTGGATGTAAAAGACGGTGATTTTCTTGTTAATTCTGTAGAGCTTTTCCCCAGGACACAGATTACGGAGCATGATATTTATGTCTGGCCTTGGGGCTTTGGGCTTCTGTGTGTCCTGTCAGAGCCCATGTGGAGATTTTTCAACAAGGTGTGTTTCCGGAGATTCACACTAAATCGTCATTACCAGAATGGGATGCATTTTTTTCCCAACCTCCTGCTATTTCTTGCTGAGTAAATATGCCAATTGGAAGCCCCAGTGGACATTTTTGTAGATTTTGGCTGCATTTTTCTGTGTAGCTTATCGAGTTAATGAGCTAACATTCTAAGACATGCACAAGCCAATATTTTATGCTCCTTTTCTGTTGTGTGTCTGCAGAATTCTCCTCAATTTATTGCCTGAAAACTAGAGTCTGTTCTTGTGTGCTTCCGTTTCCAAATTATAGGTTCCCAGGGAACTGTAGAGTTTCTTCTCTGCCCGTGGTTAAACCAAGTGTGATCAGTTTAAAAAGCAAGTGAGTGTTCCCATTTATTCATGTCCTTTTAATAGAATTCTAAAAAAAAAAATAAGCTCAAAAGACAATTTGATTTTTCCATTTGTGCAACCTTGTTTATCTGTATCTTTTTTCCAAGAGGACTTCCTTTACTTTGCTCCAATTAGAGTTGGAATCAGCTAACAGAGGAAGTGTAACAAACAACATAAACCTCAAAAATGCATAGCTTTCAGCAAAACATATAGCTCATTATGAAGTTCCTGAGGCTAAGTAGTTTCTTTGCAGAGGGACACATATATCTTAAAAAGCAGTTTTTAAGCTCCATATCTATATGTTCATCTCTCCAAGTCACTCAGTTAAGTTTACTTCTTTTACAATTCCCTGAGTTTAAAATTGTTACTGTAACTGTAATCTCTGTTCATGTGTTATGGTACACTTACCTAAGTACTGCCATTAGAAGAAACCTGACCAGCAGAGTTAAGAGATTCGTCATTGTCAAAACATGTTTATTTAGTTCCTAGTTTTTCATGGCTGTTTGGTAGGCATGGTGTAGAGTGATTTAGGGAGGCTCCATTTTAGCCATTGTTTTGAACATATGAGAAAGGTCATCCTATCATAGATTTAGAAGAAGATCCACATTTGTTCAAATTTTCATTAGAATTTGACATCATGTCTTTTTTTTTTTTTTTTTTTTAACACTGTGAG
The DNA here is from genome assembly GCA_963574885.1 of Lepilemur ruficaudatus. Taxonomy (NCBI): domain Eukaryota; kingdom Metazoa; phylum Chordata; class Mammalia; order Primates; family Lepilemuridae; genus Lepilemur; species Lepilemur ruficaudatus. Next base: position 22,214 of record CAUYRT010032898.1, read on the forward strand.
GTGTTTTTTTTTCCCCCTGGATTATATTTGTATTTATTCCAACACAGTTATAAGTTGTAAGTATATATTTGTTAATTTTTAAAACAATTTTATTTTTAAGGTTCTAGTACTTGCTTTATCATTTTCTTTTCTTTTTTTAATTTCACAATATAATAGGGGTACAAATGTTTTAGTTACCTGGATTGCTTTTGTACTGCTTGAGTCAAAGTTATAAGTGTGCCCATCACCCCAATAGTGTACATTCTACCCGTTAGGTGTGATTTCACCCATCTCCTCCCCCCACCACCTGCTTGATTTCCGTGGAGTTTTACTTCCATCTGTGCACGTGAGTGTTGACTGGTTAGTTCTAATTTAATGGTGAATACATGTGGTGTTTGTTTTTCCATTCTTGCAATACTTCACTTAGAAGAATAGCCTCCAGTTCCATCCAGATTGTTTCAAAAGGTATTAATTTATTTCTTTTATGGCAGAGTAGTACTCCATGGTATACATATATCAAATTTTATTAATCCATTCATGAATTGATGGGCATTTGGGTTGATTCCACTTCTTTACAATTGGGAATTGTGCTGCAGTAAACAGTCTAGTGAAAGTGTCTTTTTGATAAAATGACTTTTTTTTCCTTTGGATATATACCCAGTAATGGGATTGCTATATCAAATGGTAGGTCTACTTTTAGTTTTTTGAGGAATCTCCATACTGTTTTCCATAGAGGTTGTACTAGTTGCAGTCCCACCAACAGTGTATAAGTGTTCCTTTCTCTCTGCCTCCACGCCAGCATCTGTTGTTTTGGGACTTTTTGATAAAAGCCATTCTCATTTGGGTTAGGTGATATCTCATTGTGGTTTTGATATAGATTTCTCTGATGATTAGTGATGTTGATCATTTTTTTGTGTGTTTGTTGGCCATTAGTCTATCTTCTTTTGAAAAGCTTCTGTTCATGTCTCTTACACACTTTTTAATGGGGTTGTTTGATTTTTTTCTTGCTGATTTGCTTGAGTTCTTTGTAGCCCATTATCTGATGTTTACCATGTGAATATTTTCTCCTATTCTGTAGGTTGTCTATTTGCTCTGTTGATTTTTTCCTTGGCTATGCAGAAGCTTTTTAATTTGATCAGGTCCCATTTATTTATTTTTGTTGCTGCTGTGATTGCCCTTGGGGTCTACTCCATAAATTGTTTGCCTACACCGATATCTGGAAGAGTTTTTCCAACATTTTCTTCTAGAATTCTTATGGTTTCATGTCCTAGATTTAAGTCTGTTATCCATCTTGAATTAATTTTGGGGAGTGGTGAGAGATGTGGATCCTGTTTCAGTCTTCTACATGTGGCTCCGTCCAGTTTTCCCAGCACATTTATTGAATAGGGATTCTTTTCCCCAGGGTATATTGTTGTCTGCTTTATCAAAGATCAGATGGCTATATGCGGATGGTTTTATATCTGGGTTCTCTGTTTTGTTTGTTTTGCAATTTTCTACCTTGAAGGGTAGAGATTGATCGGTGAGTCCCATTAAGTTATGAATAAATCCCTTCACGTTGTCGATATGTAGACCGAGCCTCATCCAACATTTCCAGGCTCTGTTCATGGTTTCAGATGAAGAGAAATGCTCAAACGTTTGTTAGTCTGCAGAGGATGGGTGGGACTGAGGGTAAGTACAGAAGTGCTTTCTTTCCTTGGGGATTTATTTTGACATTTGTTTTTCTTTCACACTGTAATCCCCCACGAGCCAAAAATGACTTTTGTTGTAGCAGGTCCCTATAGGCAGTCTTAGAAAATCTTATTTGACAATCGGTTTCTGGTAGCCTTGAGTTGAAGTCATTACTCTTTGTAGTAACTCATAGACTGTCAGGGGTGACAAGACATCCTATGCAGTGTATTTGGGAACTAACCATTTGTTAGAAATGTTCCGAGAAGCCAAGTGAAATCATGTAAATAAAACTGTTGTACGTGGAGTTTTTCTTCTTTCCTCCCAATAAAGTATGACTTGTTTTTCCAAATGTGCAGTAACCTGCATATTTCTTCTGAGAAACGTCTTCTGCTTTTTCCTGTGGATTTGTGACATAATCCTCCACTTCATACAGCCCCTCTGTACAAACACAATATATTTCTATAGAAAAGAGAGGTTTACCCTTAATCAAGTGTTGCCTAATCTACCTACTAAATTACCCCCTGGAGACAGAGTGGGGTTCATTATTCTTTTCGGAAGGGTTTTCAGGTTTCACTCCATTAGTGGCTCTTCGGCAGTCCTCGGCACAGTGAATGTTTATTTGCCAAAGGTTGAAGATCCTGCAGAATGAAATGCAACATATTTGGCAGATGAAATCATTGTTATTATGGGGGTAGAGTCTGAAATGACAAGTCTTGGGAGGGTGGTTGGAAAACGGAATCTTGCTAGAATAATACAGTTATCTCTTATTCATTTCGAGGGGGGTTACTGAGGAAGATAAGACTATTTTTTAGATGTTATCCTATTTTATGCCTTTTGGCCCCCGAAATATAAATCCATAAGGGAAAGGCAGTGTTCACCCTCCTGTATGCTCCATTGAGAACTAGAAAAGACACAGATCCTTTCCTAAAGGATGGGGTATGCTCAGCTCTAGGGAGAGAGGAGGGCTGGCTCTGTAGAGTCAGTCTTGTCTCTGTTTACTCCTAACTCCAACCTCTAGGCTTATTTTGAGATGAGTCTTACGCTATAAAGTGGAGATACCATTCTTCTATGTTTATTAAAACCACTGCTGCTGATCAGTTTGGTCAATAAGGAGACAGACAACAGCCCACCCAGGCCAGAGCCCCGGGTGCTTCCTAAAGTGCTTTCACGGGGTCATCTGCAGGCTGCATCTTCCTATGGACCTCGAAGTGGGACAAGTTTGTCTATCATCATTCTGTGGATGAGGAAACTGGGACTCAAACAGTTGTTCAGTGACTCATCTGCCATCACGGGTCTCATTAAAGGCAAAGCTTTGAGGAGTCACTGCAGCTTAAGAGTTCTTCCTGTGAATGTCAGACTAAGGCTCAGCTTTTGTACACTGAAGAAAATACTTCCTCTGACAAAAGATTCTGAACCAGAAATCACGCTTAAAAGCCACTGAGAAACGAGGCCTTTGAGGTGTGAGCTTGGGAGCATCTACATGTTTTTCTATTCTATTTCAATCCATAGCACGTGCAGTGTTATTTTCAAAGTAGATACGATGAAGGCGTTATTGAAGAACCCACGCTTTGAAGGCAAGGGGACTGACAGAAGAAAAGAATTCGGACAGCACACTCTATTACTTTTTTAAAGGTGGAATTTATGTAATAACTCACACATACGAGATGCACGTAATCCCTAGGTGGCGATCGTGTTCAACATGCATCAAAAGAGCCAATCTAGTTAAACCAGCTTTCCCTGGTCAGGGTAATTAGTTTTACGCAGAGATATCGTTTCCAGAGGTTAGTCAGGGGGGCACCTGCAAATCACAGTGCGTGTCACCCTGACATCAATAACCTCTTTCTAATAGATGCTGGTATTTCAGCACATTGCTGCCCAAGGCAGAGACTTGGGCATGGTTAATTTTTTTAAAATGGTAACCGTGAGTTATGGCTTGTCCAAAGCATTGCTGAGCTGTATATTCAAACACTCCAGATTAAGGAAATGACAATCAATGACATAGGCAAATGATTTAGATGGAAATCTTGCAAAAGGAAAATACAACTGTAAAATCTGGTCCTATTCACTTAATAGTCTCTCCTGTAAGACACGTTTGGGAAGTTGGTAACTTGAATTTATGACACTTTTAATTTCTTCTCTGCTATTACAATTTCCCCCTACGTCTTATTTATGTTGCCTGGAAAAAACCCCGTGAGGTTAAGCAGTCGTAAGTTTTTCTAACTAGAAAGGAGCTTAGACTTTATTTAATATAAGCTCCTTGTTTGGCTGGTGAGGGAAATAGGGCCCAGCAAAGGTAAATGACCTGTCCGTGATCCTGAGGGAGTTACTGGTAGAGGGGGACCAGCTGCTGGGCCTTTTCCACACTGCCCAGGGCCATTTGTGCAGCCCTCTGCTTCCACGGGGTATGTCTGCCTGCAGTGGGATTTGAATGGTGAAAACCCTGGAGCCCGAAGGTCAGGCCTGTGCCTCTCAGCATTGGATAGTAGACTGAGCATCTAAGATGACATAAAATTACCCCTCGCAATAAACTAAGATTTTTGCATGTTTTATAACAGGATATTCTGTCATTTCCTATGTCTCTTTTTGTCTTTCAAACTAGAGTAACTAAAGAAGAAGTGGTAGATCAATGGTAGAGAAAATTGCCATGAGAATAGACTACAGAATTTAGGACTCTTTAGATGATAAATAAAAGTGGGTTTAAGTTATTTATATCTTTGCCACTTTTCTTCATCCATAAAGGGATGTCACCCATACAGAAACTCAGAAAATCTCTTGTTATGGAAAGCAAGTATGGATTGCTTAGAAAATTCAACACGAAGAATGATAGTTCCTGCTTTTTATTGAGCAATGAAGTAGGCCAAGGATAATGTCTTGGTTGAGTTCCCTGGGAAATTGAAACTCTGAGATTAACATGCAGGGATTTTATTGGGGGTGCTCTCAGGAAGGGAAAGAAGCAGGGTTGGGCACAGGGAAAAATGAAACTGTTGTGCCAAAAAATGGAGTTGTGGCAAAGGCCGCAGCAGTGCCCATCAGTTGCTCTAGAGCTGGGATAGCCATTGGGAGGGAGTTGGCTGTAATTGAGGTGAGAGGGCTGAGCCTCCTACCCCTTCATCAACAAGTCAATGGAGGTGGGCTGCGCCTGGCAAGGGTGTAGTCTTAGGGAAGGCACATCCCTGGCAGCTGGAGAGTGAGTGCCTTACTTCCGAAGGGGCGTCAGGGCAGCGCACCACTGCATCTGCAGCAAACACCCGGTGTGTCTGTTGCACCCTGCCCGTTGACACCCATGGTGGATGCAGACAGCTGATCTCAAGGCTCTGGCCCTCCCAGCTTCATGATTCTTTCTGATACAAGCAGCAGTTAAAAACCAATCCTAGTTGGCCAGATTGCTACGTACACACATTGATTTACTTAATCTTCCCAGCAAACTAATGAGCTTGTTACTATCTTTGAAACCATTTCCCAGATGAGAAGGTTGAGACTTGGTGATGTTAAACCAGAGGTCACAATTATAAACTAGGCACCCTTCTCTCTCCTGTGTGGAGCTGTTTCTTTACATGCTTTACATTGGCCACAGTAACTATAGCAACACTGAAGATCAGGCTACTCCAAAAACAGACGGAAAAATTAGGTGGCATATACTTGGGCAAGAAGGCTTTGTATGGATTTTATGGGGAAGAGGGTAAACTTTCTTTTAACTAGTGAGGTAGACTTAAACGCTTCCTAAAGTTATGTGAGGCTGTGCCTTCGGTTTAGCAAGTAGTCCCATTGATGTTTTTTGAGGACTTTTTGTGCACTAGGCACTGTGCTACCTGCTGGGATTTAACAATTAGTTAAGATAAGATTCTTTACTCTGGATCTTTTCTTCTAACCAAAGATGTCCTTCCCCCAGCATGGGATTTGTAGTAGCTTCTGAAAGTAAACCAGAACATTGTTCCTGGGCTGCTGCCTGCTCTGAGACGGAAGACCATTTGAAAGGGGTAACGGTGGGGTTATGTCTGCAGCTGGAGCCTTGGCTCTCATGAGCCAGAACAGAAGCTTCCAGAAGGCCTTCTGAACCACAGCCCATCGGTGGGGCTCCAGGCTTCTGAGTTGGGGAGAGAGGAGAGTATCAAGCAGGCAGTTGGGTTAGGGGTCTGGGTTTTAGTCACTAATTAACTGTGTGACATTGAGCAAGTGACTTTTTTCTCTTTAAGCTGTAGTTTTCTCATCTACTAAAGTGAGGCTTGTATTAGGGTAAGTAGGTGCCTTTCAACTCTGAAATCCTGGGGTCTGGCAACTAGCTGAAGGATGCATGTTATGGTGATTTAAAAGCACCTTTCAAGATGGCATCCCGTGGGCCAACGGGAGCGGCCTGCAGATGCAAGCACGCCCCTGAGGAGCAGGGATGTCCCCCACGGGGCAGTGTGGGGAGTGGCAGTCAGGCTCCTCAGCCCATCCTGGCAATATAGCCCCTGGCTTTAGAAAGTTTGCTCTAAGAACTCTTTCTGGTTTTTGTTGGAGCTGCAGGGGCTGCTGTTTTGAGAAGTCTTTTGTAGTGTGCACTGACACTTTGTGTTTTCTCTTTAGAGCAATGAGTTACAATAATACGCACACCAATTGTTACTTTTTTGCTATAAGATAGATTAGAACTGTGACAGTCTGGACAGAAGATACGCAGTGTAGGAACTTCTCAGAATCGAGCCGCCTTGGTTAAAGACTTATTTCTCAAGGGCAGGAGCTATGTGGCTTTTAAATGTAATTGTTTGTGAAGTAGGCTATTATGTTAATAAGCCACTATGTCAATAAGGGCTATTTTTTCCCCCAGCTGTTCAGGTCACAGTGAACTGTGGGAAAATAGAAAAGAGACTAATTTGACAAAAACCGGGTTGATATCATCTAGGTTCACATTTCCCAAAACATGTTTATCAAAGTGATATTCTATGGGATACTGTAAGACAAAGGGTTTCATTTGTCAAATGCCTTTGAAAAATAACATATACTCTATCCTTCATTCAAGAGGACCATGTATATTAGGATATTAAAGGCTCTGAGAAGTCCTGAAGTCAAGAGAAATGTTTAATGTTCCTTCATCAAAAGTTTCTCTGAATCATTTGACAAAAGAAGTTTTTTTCTCTCTAGAACATCTATTAACATTGCAAAGAATTAGTATTTTGTGGAATTAAGGTAAATGCTGACTCATAGTGCCGATCACTGAGATACGCAGTTACTTCATCGATTCCAGTTTGAGGTTGGATAGCCTCGGCAGTGACACTTTATTAGGCATAATATTGTCTTTGGTGGATTAGAATTCACCTGGATTGCCCTTGCTACTTGATTAAAGAACAGTTCTGTTAGAATGATGGACCAAGAGAATTCTACTTCTGATATACCTTTTAAAAATTGCACCTCATTAATTAATATTAGCTGATATGAAGCAAACTTGAAACATGTTTATGACAGGTACAGTAATATTTTCTCCTATTATTCCTTGACCCTGGAATCCCTGTTGAATCCAAATTTGATGAAGAGTGTTTTGGAGGAAGATGTGGAAATTATTCCAGCCTTAAAACGTAAAATTGAAGTTTTTAAGGTATGCATTGTTAATTCTCACTCGATGCAGTTTTTCCTTCTCTCTGCTAAGGCAGTTCCTTGGCAGTGTGGAGTATAGTGCTTTAGGTTATGTTATGCCGTCAAAGTCAATTACACGGGTTAAAAATGAAGCACAGAGCGTCCCTGTGTCATTACCAGCAGACTTGTTTTTATTTTGGTTGTGCTTTTTTGGCTGTGAAAGGATCCTTATGAGAAATTAGAAAACCACAAATTTGAAAATGTTAACAGTGAAACAATATGACCTTGAATGTATGTCTCCTGCATACCTGAGTCTGCTCCTAAATGGGCCTGTAATTTCTGAATGAACTGCACCTCTCTTAACCTGGCTTAATGACGCTTTACCCTTTTACTCGTCTTACAAGGTTATTTTCCTCCTTACTCTAAATGGGGGTTAAGGTCATGCTTGACTGTGGCTAAGTTCACCAGAATAAAGTTTCACTTCACAGGAATTACCGCATGCACACTGGAGTCCAGTGTTTGAGACCAGGGTTGTAGCTAGAATTGGATCTTCAGAGGCTGTGAAGTCTGGGAGATATAAGGAAGGTATCGGGGAGGATGCTGTCTTCTGTAATATTTTAAATTCTCAAAGCTTATTTTTTCCCACATAAAAATAAGGCCATATCTCTATATTTTAAATGCTTGTGAAATGAAAGTTTTATTCATCTGGTCATTCATTCCACAGCTATTGTGCCAGGCTCTGTCCTAACCTCTTGGGTTTCTGAGACCAGGTTCTTGCTTCTTTCTTACCTGTCTAATGGACAGACAGAACCATTAAGACATAATTATAAGACATACTCGGAGATGGGAGAATAAAGCTCAAAGGAATTTTTTGATAGGTTGGGCTAAGCAACAATGCAAGTTCCAAAGATGAATGTTCTAGGCAAAGGCAGTCTGAACGTTTCCAGCCGAGTCAGCACCTGCAGTTTTGTTGTGGTTCCCTGCAAACGCTTCCTGGCTAAGGACTGGGCCCCTCTCCTGGTTCTGATGGTCACGTCCTTCCATCACTTATGAGTCAGTAAATACCGTTGTATGTACCCAAACACAAGCCACCCTAAATATAAAGCCATCTACTGATATTTCTCAAAGAGAAATTTCAAAATTTTTTTCAAGTTTGAATATATAAACTTATAGGAATATAGATAAAATAGTCGAGATGTCTACTTACGATGTTTATATTAATTTAGTTGCATTTAAAATCACTCATTACACAACATGTGCTTCTTACTGCTCTTGTACTAGTATTTCGGGGAGCAGTGTCATCTGGCTCCCCGCAAGCATCCTCTGCCTAGCGGTCTGTGCCCCTTGGAGGTGCTTTCCCACCGTCAGGTGCAGTCTCCCCTGCGCTTGGTCTTCACCTCTGAGAGGTTTGACCCCAGAACTTTAGGAGCCCGTGTGTTGTGACCCTCTCTCTGGAATCCTGCACAAAGCCACAGACGTCCATTCCCATAACAGTAGCAGGGCTTGTTTTATAATTTTTGAGTAGCTGTTATTATTTTACCAGGCAGAGCTGTAACTGCTTTTTCCAAGGCATGTTTTTACCACACCGGGTAAGGTTAAGGTCACGGGCTCCTGTGCTGACTCCCGGTGCTGCCACTTACTAGCTGCGTGTTGTGCAACAAGGTTGTTAAGTTGCAGGTGATGAAGTATCCACTTCCCTAGTCTTGTGTGGTCACGTAGAAAACAGTGCCGGGCACAGGGTGAGTGTCGGCTGTGCTGCCAGGATGCTGGTGAGGAGGTTGATGATGACGTGACGCTGGCCCTTGCGAGGGCTCAGCCAGGTCCTTACCATAGCTCGCAGCGCCCATGCGGTTGGCCCTGGCTCTCTTTGGGCCCGCTGTCCTCCCACTGTCCCCCTCACTGACTGCTCCAGCACGCTAGTCTCCAAGCCTGCCCCGCCCTTGGGTCTTGGAACAGGCTATTCCTTTGGCCCGAAGGTTCTTTCTTCAGGTCTGTATGTGACTTACTCTTACACTGCATACAGGTCTCTGCTCACTTGTCATTTCCTCAGAGAGGCTTTCTCTGAATGCTCTTTCCAATTAATAGTTCTTGTTATTCTTTATGGTCCTACCTTACTTTATCTCTCTTCTGCGCATCACAGTTTTCGATAATAATGTAGTTATGTGTGTGCTTGTTTATTGGCTGTCTTTCTTGTGAGCACAGGGCACTTTGTCCATCATCCCTCCTCCTAGAATGGAGGACTCTGTCTTATGTATCCAGAGCAGGGTGGGCTGTGGTGGGCATTCAGTAAATGTGTTTTTACTAACTGAATAAATGAAATATTGTAAGTGAGCAGAATTGCAAATAAGCTGCCGCAGCAGCTGTGTGGATTGATAGCGGCTTCCCGGGGTGTAGCAGGGAAGGACTGAGCTGCGTCTGGGGAGGGACGGGGAGAGTGCTGGTCAGCCCGGGCTGTGTGGGGGGAGGGGTGTGTTGGGAGAGGCAGGGTCATGCCTTCTGACTGAGACTCAGTGGTGACCTCTTTACAAGTGAAGACCCGTGTCTTATTCAACTGTATCTTTTCAGTGCCGTATAGGTAATAAGATAATAAATTGCTAACTATTCATAAATGTTAGATAAGTAAGTGACCAAATAATCAGATAGGCTAACCATGCATAAAGGATGCGTCATCTAGGTTTCGTAGTGAAGTTTGTTTGAACAGAGCTTTCCTGCAAGAGGCATTCTTGCTGGCACTTGAAGATGTGCATCTTGAGAGATCTGCCCTGGCTGTTTTTCCCTTTCTCCTTTAAACTATAGAGGGCACTGTCCTCACTGGAGGCTGCTTGGAGTGGCTGTCAGGAGAGCCGGGAGGGGCAGTGTACCAAGAGGTCCAGAGGAGACCTAATTCCCACCCTGCCCTCGGAGCAATTGTTTGTGTAGAAGGCAGCTTGCATGTACACATTTAGCACACATGGTGTCCAGACTGGAAAAATCTGGAGAAGGGGGAAAAATGGGCTGGTAGATCCTTAGACCAGGTTTTCCTTCATATTTTGGTTTTCCAGGGAAGCCATACTTTTTCTGAGTGTTTAGGTCTTTGACTGATAACTATTATGTGAGCAAAGAATTTTCTCACTAGCCAAGAGATTATTCATTGTCTAATTGACAGATGGATGGAGTCATTGAGTCATTCAACACACTTGTGCAGTGGGCACGTGCTGTGTGCTGGCACCGGGCAGAGAACACCGCGCCCGCGCGAGCTCTAGGTCTGCATCACTGCTGCCGTCGTCAACAGCCTAGATCTCGGCACTCACGTTCCCAAACGAACGTTTCCCTCCTCAGGAATCACCCTGTGGAACTTGCATTCATTTCCCCGCGTGGTGGCCGTGACCCAAAAGCTTTGTGGAGCTCCTCTTGAAAGCCACGCAGGAGACCTTACTCTTTTGTAATCACACCATACTCTTCCCTAAAACCAGCGCCGTCTATTTTGATCAGCAGCCTTATTCCCCAGACTTGGTTCTAAAAAACATGTGACTATAAAGTTATGCTACTGCAAGGATACTTTGTCACAAAAGTATGCCTGACTCTGGAGATGGTTCCAAGGGCAAGTTTCTCAAGATGTGGAGTGAAAGTAACAGCGTCTAAGCTGGCTACTTAGAATGGGGATGCATGCAGATGGGAACATTCTGGCGTATTTTGTAAGCTTAACTTTTTTTTTTTTCTGGACCACATGATTTTAATTTGAAACAAAGCAAGCTAGTTTTTAAGCATCGTATAAATAATAAACTGATTGGGTTTCCAACTTTTCAAATGGCTGTTTCTATACTGTAAAAAATTCAAAGTAATTTATAACCACACAAAAACCTTATGTTGCCAAAATTATGTCGACATCATGGGTGATGTTGATTCTTTGGAGGCCTAAATTATCCAGAAATTCCCTGAGTTCTTCCCTATTTTCTTTCTTTGTCTAGATCTGGTTTTTGTTCCTTTCTCTTTTGTCCCCCTTTCAGAGGGGAGGCTGTATATCGATGGCCGTCCCTTTTCATTCTTTGATCTAGAGTTACGCAGGCCTGGAGTCCATTCCCTCTTTTGCCACTTCACAGCTGTGTGATAGTAAGGTTTCTTAATCTTGGTGTACCTTAGTTTTATTATCTTTAAAATGGGCGTAAGAAAACTAGCTACCTCATCAGTGTACATGAATCAATAGCCTCTCAATGCAAAGTCATTTTTCATAGTTCTTTGTGCATGGGAGTATACTCTGGAAATCACATACAAAATTACTTTTGTCATCATTATCATGGCTGTAGTGAGCGTTGACCAAACGTCTAATCCTTTTCTGATAGGCTGTGTTGGTTCCCTTGCTAATTTTACGTTTTCTGTTAAACTCTCAATTCTGAGGATTATACTTTACTCACGATTTGCATGCCTGCTCTGATAGCTTAGCATTGACTGGGAGAAAAATCTAAGATTTATGTATTTGTATACTCTTTTCCCAGCATCGTAAATTTTAAGAACTTTTCTTAATGTTTGGCAGCAAGCCGTACCCTCATTGAGCACACATGCACACATGGTATATATGCATGTGTATAGATGTAGACACACATATGTATATCCACTTTCGAATGGTTTTATTTTCTTGCCTTGAAATACCATGGCCTCCTTAATTTTCCTTGCTGGAGTTAGATGGCTGTATTTTCCACCTCTAAATTAAACACCCAAAGAATTTGACACATAGGCACCAAAGTGGTAGCCTTTAAAAAGCCACTGACTTCACACAGACAGATACTTGAGACAGAAAACCCTTTCTTCTTTATGCTCACTCAGTGTCTGGCTTTACCTGGTCGAGTGAAGTGAACTGTGTGTAGGTTGAGCTAAATGTGGCCTTGCATACCCACACGCTGGAGGTGGGCAATTGGTTCCCGTAAATTCAGAGGCTGGCACAGTCTCCAGGCCGGAGGTCACAGGAGTGAGGCGACTGAGGAGAAGAGGGTATGGCTCCTGGGGCCGAGTAGCAAGCGTGGGCCACAGAGGGCTCGCCGAGCGCACTTTGACGGCTAGTTGGTTAACGTGATTGATGCTGCGGAGTGTGGGGAGAGAGGCAGGACACCTGAAGAGTATTTATAAAGCCCTGCGCACACAGGCTGCAGAGGCAGCCACAAACCAAGCTAAACACAAATTTCAGCTATGAAATAAATTTTAGAAACACTTTGTATACTTCCCCGTCGTACTAAGTGCATACAGCTATTGTTATTCTTTCTTCTCATGGCTAAAGGATTTTGTTTGCTGTCTTCATCTTTGCTTAAAGTTTGCGATTAAAACTTGACCTAACCAAAACCAGGTACAGCTGTTTTGCTGTAGATTCTTTTCCTGGGTTTCATCTTTGCAAGGAGGGTAGGCTTTCTGCCTACCCAGCCTGGAGGTTGGCATTTGAGATGGAGCACTGTTACTTTCTTTATTCTTCAAAGTAATTAACTAGAGTATCTTTGCTGGCCAGACCCGTGTATTAATTGCTTACTTTTTTCATGGTTCCTTGTCAAAAGATATATTTATCTCAAAAACAGATTGCCTCCTTCCAGCTGGATAGTAACTGAAAAGAATTCCAGGATGGCTCAGTCTGCCACTGAGGGTCATCTGCCACTTGTAAAAGATTTTACCATGGTTGTGAGCAGGAATGAAGAATCCTGTTGGACTGTGGCTTTTCTGAGTGCTGGATGTATTGGGTATACATTTTAACTAGTACCAGAAGGGAAAAGAAGGCTACTTGTTAAATGAGGCGTGTGTGATACTTAAACTAAGACCTGAAGGAAGAGCCGGAGCCAGCCACACAGATAGCTGGGGGAGAGAGCCAATATCGCAGGTGGAGGAAATGGCACGTACGAACGTCCGGAGGCGAGCGTGAGCATGGCTTATCAGAGAAATAACTGTATGAACCACGTAGAATTACTAAGAAAAAATAGTATCTATCGCTTAGGGCTATTGTAAGGATTAAACTTGATGAAGTGCATTAAATACTTAGCCCCAGGCACACAATGGCAATAGATGTCCTAATAATACCGTCACTATTGCCTTCATCTGCCTTAACATTTTCCTCTGCATGTAGTAATTCTTAAAAATACTTTAACAGACACAAAAGGAAAGAGGCCTTATATTTTTAACGACTACTCAGGCCTTTTTGCTCCGCTAGGTTATCCATCATCCAGAGTTTTTCTCCAGCCTAGCTTTCCTTAGACATACTCTCTGTCTTCCAGCAGATCTGCTTTGATTCATGAACAGAGACAAGGAAATGGAAGTTGGATATGAAATATTTATTGCAGTGATGAGAACTTACAGAAGCATGGAAGAGACTTGTTAATTTCTCTATTTACAGAATGAATTTTACATAAATCCAGTTGATCGTTATTCCCTAGTTAAGTTGTAGAGTCCAAGGGGACAAGAATTAAAAAAAAAATTTTATAAAGTATAATACAACAGAAAACAGCTAGAAGCACATGTATAGCTAATGATTTTATAATGTGAACACCTTTGAACTACCACTCATGTAAAGACCTAGAACTTTCTAGTTACTCTAGAAGCCCTCTGAGAGGCCTTGCTCAAATCGACCCATTTCCTCCCCTCCAGAATAACCACTCTCCTGACTTTTATGGTACTCTCTACCTTACTTTCCTTTGTATTTGTTTATTTTCCACATGTGTATCCCTACATATTAGAGCTTAGTTTTGTCCACTTTGTTGTTGGTCTATTTGAGAGCAAGCTTTGAATTTCGTACATTGGAGGAACTAGAATGAAATAAAAGTGGCCACGTGGGGAAGCTCAAAAATCAACAGGAAAAATCACGTAAAACTTGAATTCAACCAGGGTTATCGGCAAGAGGGAGATTCTCGGAGAAATTGAGGAGGGCAAGGAGGTGCCTGGGTGGGGTGTGGCTGGAGAGTCCCCTCTACCGTGGGGGATTCAGACACGGTGGACAGCAGGGTGGCAGCTCTGAGCAGGGAGCTGTAGGGTGTGTTATTTTATGCCCGTGTGGAGCTCCTCCTTCGAAGGAACCCTGGCCGTTCGTTTCCCCAGGATCTGCAGCTCGGGGAAAAGCTCCGCGATCAGTAGGTGGAACACAATGAGAGGACGGTAAGGCGGGAGCCTCCCTCTGCTGGCTGCGGGACAGGGGCTCTGAGCAAGGAGACCGGGACACGTCCCCACTGGAGAGATTGACTCCTCGTGGCAGGATTGACTCCCTCGATGGTGGGACTTCGTGGGGTGCATCGTTCGAGGGATCTTTAAGAAAGGAAAGGAACTAGGCGGGACAAGGCTGCTTACCTTTTAAACTTCCGCACTGTGTGCCATTCGTACGACCATGCTCAGCCTCTGTATGCCTTAACATAAAACCTGAGACAAACCTAAATGGGGCTTTTGGTTTCTTTTAGAGGAAGCAGGCAACTCTGGGGAACAGTTTGAGAATGTGGCCCTTCAGGGCCTGGTGGGAGAGGAACTGATTACTGGGAAAGTTTCTAATGAGGAAAGTCCTCAAATGATCTGATAGCAAAAAGAGAATGGACGGGGATCCAACTCGGAACTGAGTTGCCCTCCACTCTCAGGGAGATGTCAGGGATCTGAATTTTAATTCTGTTATTGCTATTAACTACATAAAAATGTATAAAAACAAAAAAGTATTAGGAAGTTTCTTGAAGGCAGTTACCTAAATATTTGTTGAGATTTTTCTGAGTGCCAGGCACTGTACTAGGCATTTAGTATACAGACATCAACAAGATTACATGTCCCCGTCCTCACAGAGTTGCCCTCCTGCCCTAGTAGAGACGGACATGAAACAGGAAATTCATGGGGAACTTGCGGGGTGCTATGGAACACCACCCAGGGGTTGCCTTGCCGGAGGCCCGGCTGGAAGGGGCCATGATGTTCCACTCCAGCCTCCTCGCTTCTCAGATGCAGAGACAGAGGTGAGGGAGCAAAAGAGGATGCCTCATCCAGGGAACGCAGTTTGCCACCAGCAGAGCCGCGATTCGAACCTGAATCTCACTTGTGTTCAACTGTTTTGTAGTCAGTGGAACAAGGGCACACTTCACAGTGTGGAACTGGAGGATCAGGAGCCTGTTTGTGAAGGTAATTTATTTCAACCCCTGGTAAGTGATACAAAATCCTTGTGTGCCCTCCAGTCTGTAGGGCTCTTGCTCTTCTAGTCTTTATAAAATGTTCCGTTCGGGCAGCAGTTAGAATGCAGAGCCAGCACCTTGGTTCTTAGTTTGAATTTAGGCACAGCGTGCAGTCCCTGAATTATCCCCAGGCAACAGATTTTGCTGCGCCCCTGGACCTTTCACTGCTCATTTGTGTTTTTTCTTATCCTACATGCCTTTTTGGATTTAGTTACCCAAAATTTGTGGTGCTTCAAATGTTCAGCAATTTATGTCATCTTTCCATAATAATTTGGCATTTATTGAATGATGTGTATGCTGTTTAAGACAACTTGAAAATATTTTAAAACTTTTAGAAATTATAATAATTTATAAACTTAAGCAGTAAATGGGTGCCCACTTGAATCTTTTTTCTGAGTGGGTTATTTGAAATACATACTTCCTAAAATTCCCTCCATTGTTTAAAAAGGCTGTGTCTAATGAAATACTGCAGGACACAAAGTGTTCATCTGAGTCATGGCATGGTAGTAAAACACACAGACCCACATGTGATATACATTTCATAGCTTTGTGTATTTTACAGGCAAAACGTTGGAACATGGTAGAAATAGTACCGTGTACAGTGAAACTGGCTTTAACAGTGGCATCTTATGGCCGCTAGTCTATGCTGGCCTTTTACTTATATGTGTGTAATTATGATTTCCAGTACGACTTACCAGGGTATTTCCAAACTTGGTTTTATCTTTATATCTTTCCTTCTTGGGACTTCTTCCGGATTGCCTGTTTGCTGGGTGAATGGTTGTCTCTGCAGTTGGAAAAATCATGTTGGGGTCTGGCAGGGTCTGGCATCCCAGGGACGCGGCTTAGGCATCTGCCCAGCTGTCCAGGTCGGAAATCTGAGAGTCACCTGTAGTTCCTCCCTGTCCCTCACATCCCCCTCCTCTCACGTCTAATTGCTCACTGGGTCCTGCTGATTTTAGCCTCTAAATATTTTTTGAATCTATGCCCTCCTCCCTCCTGCACCCTCCCTTTGTTCTGATCTGCATCTTTTCTTGCTTGGATTGTGTAATGGATTCTTGACTGGCCTCTTTGCCCAAGCCCTGATTCTGTTCCGGGTTGTTCTCTGCATTCCCCATCACTGGCCTGCCTCACATCTTCAGCAGCTCTGCCGTTGCCTGCAGGACGCGATTGAGTGCTTCCCTCGGATGTTCAAGGCCTTCCATTGTCTTGCCCCGGCTAAACTCCCAGCCTCGTTTTGCACTAGAACCTCTTCCAGCTTTAAGATCTGGTAACACTGAACAGATCTGTTCTCTACACCCACACACGTATACTCTCCTCTTTCTCTCCCCTGGCTCCAGCCTGTTCCATACTTAATCTGCTGTACTTATTAATTAATAATTGTGGTTGAGCAGAATTTGTTGGAAGTGGCACTGGATGAAATAACTTTTCCTTAGCTTTGAACCTGTTTTGCACCGATTTCCAGAGTGATCTAAGGATATGGTTCTCTGTACTATCCTTAGCGAGGTAGTACATCCCATAACCAAACTGCCCCTAGTCATGTCAAGCTCACACGTGGAATCCAGGAGCATTTCCACAAAGGCTTCACTTTGGATGGATTTGAACCCCACATTCCAAAGCATCCAGCTTTTGTGGGTGGGTGGAAATTGGAGAGTGATAATTCGATTGATCTATCCTTCAGCCTTCCACTGAGAGAAGGGCTTTAGTTCTTGACTTTTAGTTCTCAACTCGACATTCCACCTCCCACCCTCCACCCCCAACCCCCATACAAGATTTCTGCCCTCTTGGATCCTTTCTCTTTGCCTCCCTCTGCCTCCTGCTTGGGCTCTGCCTTCTGTGCCAGTTGTCCTTCATTCACTTATATTTGGGTCCACAGGGGTTTTCAGGGAGAGGAGGGAGGTGCTCAGGTGGGGCGAGAAATGGCTTTAAAATTTGAAAGTAGAAAAAACGAAAGGGAAAAGAGGCTCTCACAGAAATCTGAACTGAAGATGGCATATCTAGAACACTGGGCAGCAAACTGTGGCCTACAGGGCAAATCTGAATCCAGCCTGCTGCCTGTTTTTGTGAATGGTTTTGTTGGAATGCAGCCATGCCCATTCATTTATGTATGGGCCAAAGCTGTTTTCTTAGTCCACGGATGAGTCATTGCAACAAAGACTGTATAGCCCACAAAGGCTAAAATATTTACTACCTGGCCCTTTGCAGAAAGTTTGCCAACCCCTGCTCTAGAAGACAGTGAGGCCTTTCATAAGGACAGGTTTAATTCTACTAGCATGTATCCTTTTTATTATTATGCTTTTAAGAATTTCTGTCTGTGGTTATTTGTGTTGTGTGACCCAAGGTGCTTTTCTATGGCATGTGTCATAATCCAAGACAGTGGAAAGTCATGGACAGAGAGTGGAGCAAACCTGTCTCCTTACATCTGTAACCTGATGTTCTCAGCTTCGTCATAATTGGGTTTTAATGTGTAAGGCTTTAGTTTGGGTAAAAATATATAGATTACCACCGAGATAGCTGTGGCAAATAGAGTTCGTGTTGGCAGACAAGCTCTGATTAATTGGTGATTGCCTGAACCGTATGTTGGGAAGGATTATGAAGTCCCAGGGGACTCAAGACAAAGCAGTGCTGCAATTGATTAGTGACGTCTGTCAGAGCCTGCGCTGGAGGAAATGAGATCCGTTGGTCTTAAGCTAGAGCCATCTTCCCTAAGCAGTGGAAGGTGTAAAGCCATGGGTGACCATGGTTCTGTCCTTTGCAACATGGCTGCTGATCTGCTGGTCACTAAAAGGAGAGCCTCCATACCCCAGAATCATCATATTTGTAGCCTATCACGGAGTAGCAATTGAGGAGGCAGCTTATTGATTTATGAAAGAAATAGTTGACTGAAAATAGTTCTGTGTTTACAGTTATGTCCTCTGAGTCAACTTTTTTTATTATGCTAATATATATACACATATATATACACACACATAAAATTTACCATTTTAATCATTTTTAAGTGTATAATTCAGTGGCATTACGTATGTTCACGTTGTTTGTTACCATCCACCTCCAGAACTTTATCATCTTCTAAAACTTACAGTCTGTATCCATTAAACAATAAATCATCATTTCTCCCACCAACCAGACCCTTGCAGCCACTGCTCTACTTTCTGTCTCTATGAATTTAACTAATCAAAGTCCCTGAAATGAATAAAATCATACAGTGTTTGTCTTTTTATGTCTGGTTTAATTCACTTAGCACAGTGCCTTCAGGGTTCATCCATGTCGTAGCATGTGTCAGACTTTCATTCCTTTTTAAGGATGAATAATGTTCCATTGCATGTATGTGCCACAGTTTGTTTATCTGTTCATCTGTAGGAAGACACTTGGGTTTCTCTGCCTCCTGGCTATTGTGCATAATGCTGCCATGAGCACTGGTGTACAAATATCTGTTCAAGTCCCTGCTTTTAATTCTTTTGGCCATGTACCCAGAAGTGGAATTGCTGGATCATACCGTAATTCTATGCTCAAGGTTTTGAGGAGCTGCCCTACTGTTTTCCACAGTGGCTGCACCGTTCCACGTTCCACCAGCAACACACAAGGGCTCCCATTCCTCTGCATCCTCACCAGCACTTTTTGCCAATAGCCAGCCCAGTGGGCGTAAAGTGGCATCTCTCTGTGGTTTTATCTGCATTTCCCTAATGTCTAGTAATGTTGAACATCTCTTCATGTGATTATTGTATATCTTCTTTTGAGAAACGCCTATTCAAGTTGAGTCAACCTTGTATGTCCATTCACACTGCTGGTTTCTGTAGGCAGCGAGAGTCAGGTATGGTTTCTGCTGGGAATTTTCCCATGCGGGGCCTGAAAGATCTTAAAGACAGTCGCGTCGGAACTCCCTACGACTGTAATTACAAGCTAGAAACATCTGAGAGGAAGAAAATTCTAAGTGAAATAGGGATGTTTAGAAGCATCTGTGGAAATAAAGAAGGAAGGGGGAGAAGAGCTGCCTGATTTTGTTTAACTTGTGTCTTCTCTCCTCCCAGGAGTGAGAGAGAGGGGAGGGGAGAGACAGACAGATCCGCAGGGTGTTGCTTCCGCTTGACTTCAGTCTAAAATAGGTCCCTCGCAAGGCTCCAAAGCCTCAAAAACCACAAGTGACATTTTTAGTACAATTTTTTTTTTCAGTGCGGAGGCCTTTGATTATCCCACCATAATTACTATCTTCATGGTGTTTTTCCCCCCTGGTGGCTGTATTTTAGCAAAGCAAAGTTTGAATTCGTCTTGTTAGAAACGTCACTCTGGGAGCATTGAATTTACCTGGTTTCCAGTAATAAAAATAGTTTAAATGAAGCTTTAATATACTTAAAGTAACTGATTCGAAACTATAGGGGTCAGAAACATTTTGGAACAATTGACAAAAAATTCTAGTCCACTTATTTAATTTGAAGACTAAGTGATTGGAGGAGATGTTTGGGAAGACTTATGAATGAATAAATTTCTTTTTATGAGCTAATGTGTAGAGGGAAACAATACCTCTGGATTGATACTATAAAATGGTTAAAATTTAGCAAGACCAAGGAGATAAAGATGTGTGTCTGTTCTCATTTACCAAAGCTTTGTTTAAATGAGGGAAAATATTAGTTATATTAACCATAGAAATCATCTGAAAGAAGTGATTTGATCAACAGTAAATTTGTTTCTTAGTTGTCCCCTCAAATACCTTTTTGATATTCCCTATTGTACATAATTTCCATCAAACATGATGTTCAAGTTATAAGGTTTAGTCCCTCTGTATGAACTGCAAACATATTTAATCTCCTATTAATAAAAAAAAAAAAGCTAGTGGAAATACTAGTGGTATGCTAGTTCTTTTTCATTTTTGTGGCTGAAAATCAAATAAAATGATTTACATTTTCCAACGTTGGTTTTAGTGATCTTAGATGCCATTGCTTGTATTCATTGTCTTAGCATCTCATTTTTTAAAAAAAACACATTCAGGTTTGGTTGTTTGGTTTGCGATGACAGAATTTTGGACTGTCATGTTGAGAATTCCCAGTTGAGAAGCAGTCTCCAAACCTTGCCTCATAGGATTGCGCAGAACTGATATGTGTGGGAATGTAGCCTTCAGGGAAATGAATGTGGATTTCAGGGAGAATTAGGTGGAAATATTCAGAACTGAACTGGACTCTGCCCCCTTTCCCCAAATGCCAACACTATCATAAGCATGATATGTTTTTATTTATCAGAGTAAGGAAGTTCTCAGATTTATGTTAGTGGGCAATTAAGGTTCACATTAATTCAACTGAAGCCTCTGATCTCATCAGTTGAAGCAAATATGAGCCATATATTAATAGTTAATAATTCATTGCCTAGTTGTACAAACACATTCACAGTTGGTTTTAACTTTAGTATCCAAGGAACAAGTTGTGAGAGCAGTTTTTGAATGTGCTCAGAGGTTTCTGTATTCCCAGCAGAGCATAGTGGTTAAGGCTCAGCCTCTGCTATCAAACAGTCCACTAGGTTGAAGCCCAGCTTCATCACTTCCTAGCTGTGTGACTTTAGGCATGTCACTCATCTATCTGCCTAGCTGTGCTTCAGTGGTCATGTAGGCATAACCTCATAGAGCTGTTAGGAAAATTAAATGAGCTAATATAAGATGCAAATTTGGAAGAGGGGCTGATGAACACTGAGTGCTCAATAAATGTCACTGCTGTTACTGTCATTGTGATCATTATTATTGACTTCACCTCTTCCTGTTTAGTTTTGCAGAAGCATGTGCTCTTTTATTTTGAATGCAATTCTACATTCAAGTGTTACTTCAAAATTATATTAGAAGCAGATAAAGAGGCACAAAAGGGTTAAAGTAGAACCCAGGTTGATGTTTGCCATCATCAAAATGGAATTATTCTAACTAGATATGTATTAACTTCTACATAATGTTATATGTGAAATATGGTGACTGTCCCCTCCAGGAAGAGATGGTGTCCTTTTCGGTGAAGTCCATCCCTGAGATGCCTGTTGAGTTTTGGACAGTTAGCAAACACCCTTCTCACTTTGTGTGTGTGTATGTACACATATGTGCATGTGTGTCCAACTATGTCTCCTCATTTAATCAGCAGTTGCTGATTATTGATGAAATGCGTATTCATTTTAAAACCAATTGTGAAATATTTCTAACATACTGGAAAATACAGAGAATAATGTAATGAAAACCCATTTGCCTAATACTCATACTGAAAAAAGTTTACTTAATAAATAAAAGTTAATATATTTTTTCATTTTTTTCTTGACATTTTTAAAAAGATAAAATATTTTACTCCATCCTGATCCCATTTACCTCCATTTTCCCCAAAGAGAATCTTATCCCGAAGTCCATGTGTATCCTGCCATGCTTATTTTTATACTTAATTGACGTATGTGTATATTCCTAACCTATTTTTATAATTTTACCAGATATTTGTGAATGCATAGATAACATGTGCTGTTATTTTATATGTTCTTAAATGCAATAGATGGGTTCATACATATTAGCTTTTCTTACCAGGCCAGCTTTTCTTACTAGTTACTTATTAGTAACTACTCATTGTCCTCTTCCCTGTTCCTTAGACACATCAAAGGCCCTTCCACCTGGCGGCCTTTGCACTCGCGATTTCCTTTGCTGAAAGCCCCTTCCTTGATACTGACATTGCTGGTTTCCTGTCTCCTCAAGTTTTTACTTGCATGACTCTGCCTTAGGGCCTTCCTGGGTTACCCCATCTAAAATGACAAGTCCCTCTGATCCTTCATTACCTCTCTCTGCTTTATCATGCTCTAGCACTTTTCGCCCTCCAGATTACTAAACATTTTACTTATTTTCTTCTTTATTGGCTGTCTCCCACCAGTAGAATACAAGTTTATTGAAGATAAAGTCGTGGGTTTTTTTTCTTGGTCTATTTGAATAAATGTTTTATTTCAGATGCACACATAGTGCTCGACAAATATTTGCTGATTGAATAAATGTGTGTCAGTGGGAAATTCATTTTCATTTCTTAATAGTATGGTTTTTAAATTTTTTTTTAATTAGTAGTATGTTTTGGAAGTTTATTCAAGTTGATGCCTATAGCTCTGTTTTATTTTCACGGCTGTGTAGCATTCAATTGGATATCTACATAATACTTTATCCATTTTTGGTAGTGGTTGACATATTAGTTGTTTTCATATTTTTCCTTCTGTAAAGTGTTGTGGTGGACATTCTTGAGCATTTTTCTTTGAGAAAATGTGAGTATTTATCTTTCCTATATACATGGAGGTAAAATTCCAAGTTTGTATCAGTTATCTGTTGCTGCATAACAAAACACTCCAACTTACTGGTTTAATATAATGAATTACACAATTCTGTGGGTGGGCACCGTGGTTCCTTGCTAGTCTTCCTCTGGTTGTAATCAGATGGCTAGAACGAGTGCAGTGCGGCCTCTCTTACGTATGAGGCTGTCAGGGCTGCCCGTGTGCTAGAGCGCCTTGGATCTCCGCATGGCTTCTCATCCTCCAGTAGCAGACCCATCTTCTTACGGCACGGCACTCTTACGACGGTGGTCCAAGAAGAAGCTGCAAGGCACTTTAAGGCCTAGACTCTGGAATGCACATAGCATCACTGTTACCACACTCTATTGGTCAAAGCAAGTCACAAGGTCAGCCCAAATTTAAGGGATGAGAGAAGCTGAAAAATATTGTGACCGTGTTTTTCTAATCTGCCACATTGGGTCATACGTTTCACACATCTTCAAGTTTACTACATGTTGCCAAATTTCTCTATAAAGTAGTTTTACTAATTTATTCCCTGCCTGGCACCAACTGCTTGTTAAGAAGGAATATCTGTGGAGCAATAGTGAGACAAAATAGATGCTCATAGGCCACACCCGTCCCCCAATCTGTCCTTTCTTTAGGTAGTAAACCCCAAGCAAGTCTCTGCTATGCATGCAACAAAACCTGACTCCTCTTCCTCCTGGGCACACAGACATATTACTTTTTCCAAATTCCACTGTAGCTGGAAGTGGCCATATCACTGAGTTTTGGTCAATGGAAGTGATTTTTTCCGTTTTCAGATCTGGCATATGAATAGCGTTGGCATGGTCTACCCTCTTATCTCTGTCTGATGTGTAGAGACAGAAGATCTATTGGGACACAGAGGCCCAGACTAAAGAGTGGTGGAACCATTAGACAGAAAGCACCTGAAGCACTGGTCCGAGTGAGCATCACCCCCGCCCCGACTCCTGCTGTTGAGTGCAATTTGAGCTAGACATAAACTTACAATAAGCCCCTGAGATTTTGGAGTGTATCGTTTCCATTTTTTGGCCATTATGAGTAATATTGCTATGAATATTCATGTACATGTTCTTTTCCACATGCCATTTTTTATGCTTCAAAAATCCAGATAAAAAGTGTATGAGGGTATACAAACTGATTTAATAGAAGCAGGTTGATTTGAAAAGCAAACTGTTTCAAAACATTGGCGTGTGGAAGAAAAATACAACGGTGCATCTTTATGATGGAATTTGGGGAACTAGTAAGTTAATAGAATCCCCTTCATTCTGCAGATCATGACCTGATCTTAATATGTGTCATCTGAAATATATCTTGTTTTTATGTAGAATATTTAGAATACAAACAAATCATACATGCCTTGTGGTTTTGCACTATATAATTTCATGCAAAAAATCCTGGTATTTTGGATTAATTAAACTTTTTCCTTATTTATTTAGCATATATTTATTGAGTGCCTACCATGTTCTAGATACTGTTCCAGGTACTATGAACAAGAACAAGGCCCTGCCCTCATTAAAAAGAAATATGTTTTTTTGAATGAACAAGAAAATTGGAGGTTGTAATACGTGCTAGGTTGGAAATCAGCCAGGCCAGGTTATATGCAGTGTGGCTTGGCCAGCAGGAGAGCTGCTTTTGAAGCCGAATGACAAGCAGGCGCCAACCTGCGCAGCACTGGGATGAGAGAACTCTTGAGTGCAGGAACCGCACACACAACGTGCCTGAGGTGGGAACAAGCTCAGCGTGTTTGAGAAGCAGAGAATATGCCAGTAGGCATGGACCTTACAGGGTGAGGGAGAGTGGGAGGTGTAGTAGGTGTAACTTGTGATGATGCTATGCTAGCTCACGTGTGATTATTAACAAAGAAGTATTTTTACCCCTTTGTTTGCGTAGTACTTTTACTTCTTTGCTTACATATTCTAGAATCTGTGTGATTTGACATCAACTGGAGTCTTAAAGACAATTTTTGACCGATGTTCTGGACTCATATTGTGGATTCCTTGTGGTATGAAAAATCACCTGTTACCACAAGCACCAGTCTAAAAATCTGTCAGCAAGGCAATAAACGTTTGGAAACCCTAGAGCAGATCTTTCCCCAGACCTGGATTTTTGTGTAAAATGAACCTAAAGTCAATTGGCATGCCAAACATTTTATGGGAATAAATCGGGTGCTTTGTGAAGTACACTCATTCTTCCAGACCACTGGCACTGAAACGTTCTTACCACACTGTTGCCACAGTGGGTCTGCAGTGGTTGGAGGATTTAGCACTCCTCTCAGAATCACCTGGCTTGACCTCCCAAGTGACGTCTTTCCTACCTTCTGACTGGCTGAGGGACTGGAAACAGATGACCACCCTAACTGGAAATATGTGTGTGCAGAAAGACAGTAGGCTCCAGTGAAGTTATTGGGGAGTTCACGCTCTGGGACTTTGACTTGATGGCTGTGTGTGGGTTGGGATACCCTTGTACAAATACTCTGGATGTGTATGTCCTATTTCGAAGACATTTATTACTAGGAAGGATTTTAGTGATATTTTATTTTTGTCCTACAAAAGCCATGATTCTTAAATACTAAAATAATTTTTGGAATCACGTTTTATTTTTGTCCTACAAATGTCATGATTCTTAAATATTAAAATAATTTTTGGAATCACCTGTAACTCCTTACTTTTTAGGAACTTACCCAGCATTCTGTCTATTGACAATACAGCAATGAATTAGGAAGTGAATACTAAAGCTCTGGACAGGACAAAAAAAAAATCAAAAGTCAGCTCCCCCCAATAACTTCCCTGGAGGCTGTTGTCTTTCTGCACAGACATATTTCCAGTGAGGTGGTTATCTTGTTTCCAGTTCCTCAGCCAGTCAGAAGGTAGGAAAGATGTTACTTGTCAGTGACATCAGTCAGGATACGTGGGATCTTATTGTACGTCCCTGTTAGCTCAAATGTTATGTCTCGCTCATTAATCCAAACCAATTCAACTTACTCTTCTCACAATCAAAATAACAGTTGTCAAGTAACAGAGTTTTATCCAAAGAGCTAAAATATTAAAAACACAGCCATTGATTTCCTGAAACCAAGGCATGTTATACATTAATTGGAGTGGTTCTTGGTTTCTTTGGGTTTGATTATATATCCTACATACACCCACAACAGCCTTTTGTGTACAGTATTCAGACTTTTTTTTTTAAATCAGCTAAAATGACCCTTTCTGTCTTTTTTATTGAAATGTCTTTTGTAAGCCAACAGCAGCATCATAATCTTTGTTGGTATAGCAATGATTGGGTAATTATATGAGCTTTTAAATTTATTTTATTTTATTTTATTTTATTTTTAAAAGGATTAAAAATAATGGTGAAGAGCCTGAGGTTGATGTACTTGATATAGTTGAGACGAATGTAGAAATTACTAGTGTCCTGACAAGTGCCCATTCTCAGATTTAATCAGACATACTGTGGATGTGGGCTTTTCAGCTATGGAGTGGATGAAATTAAAATGTGTGTATGAAATATGGGACAACTTCATATGTTTTATAAAAGACTACATCTGAAAGGCCAGAAGTAATTAGCATTTTTTACAAAGATATCTGGCTCTATCTTAATTGATTTTCATATGCATTTTCAAAAACGAATCATGTACCTCAGTAGAGGACCACAGGTATGGTTAGCATTTAGAAGGAAGCATGTGCAGAAAGGGAGCATATATCTGGTTCCTTTCCTTCCATCTTTCAATGGTGGATATCTGGTTTTATGGGGATAAAGTTCAAGAGATCCTCAAAATCAACAGGTAGCTGCCTCTTTACGAGTCTAGATTTACACATCTGCACATCTCCTGGTTGGCAAACGGTGCAGGGCGTGGGCCAGTCATTTCTCCTGGCCTGAGATAAGGCTCAGCTGACGAGTCACTTGTATCAGGGGAGTTCATGAGCTTCTCAGACCCTGTGTCTAGGAGAGGAAGAACAATCGGGTGATGGCTTTCTAGAAGTGGTAAGAATAGAGTTGTGCATGTATCAACTGAAAGAGGATGTGTGGAGGATGAGTTCCTTGTCAAAGAGAAAAGCTAGCAGTGTTCTCAAATGTTACAGGTGGCCTCTGAAGTAAGCAGATTCATGGCCTCTGAGTTCTCTGAGCTTCTATTTCACTCTCAGCCAATAGAGAGTGTTAAGACTATCTTAATAGTTAAAGAGAAGAGACCCAGTCTCCATATCCCAGTTATCCAGGTTTAACATTAGAGGAAGTGAGATTAACACAGAGGAGGTTCTGGAACTCATGGCTCTGGTTGGTAGGAAGCTAGTCCATTAAGAAAAAAAAAAAAGAGTATCGGTTGTGGACTGATTTCTGCACATATCTCGAGATTTCTTCTCATGGTACATCTTCTTGCCGTCATAGAGTTAACAAACTTCATGAACCTAATATTAACTGAGCATGTTTTTTAAATGGATCACTTTTGGAGACTTTGCTTGAGATGAGTGTCCAATCTCCTTGCTCCCATCTCCTAGGTTCAATTGGCTGCATTGTCTTTATAAAAAAAATAGTAACTCTTTTTTGGTAAAGGGGCAAAAACATTTTGTTGGTTTCAGGATAAGGGAAGGGAATTGGAAAGTTCTGCCTCAATCTAGGGAGGATTCTTTTGAATCTCTACCTTCAAGGGAGATATTCCTAGAAAAAGGAGGGAATTGTTGTTTTGTTGTTGTTTTTTTTTTTTTTAAATCCAGAATGGACTTTCAAAAACAATAGTTGTTTTGTTTTTGAAAATCCAGAATGGACTTTTACTGGTAGAGTGGTGTCTAGGAGCATATAAGGACTGGATCCTGAGGCTTGCTGATCGTTGAGTTCTCACATAGTTGACTGCATGGGACACCTGGCTGAGGGGCAAAGGGGAGTGAGTTTGGTGAGTTTCATGGACAGTAATGTCAAGTTTGAGAGTCTTGTGATTCCGTCGTTTTTCTAGAGCAAGACCTGTCCCATAGATCAGAATTCTCCATTGGAAAAAGTCACCTTCCAATTGTCCCTCTTCTTTTCCTTGTATTTTTCCATGGAAAATATTTATTTTTTTATTTTATAAAAGCAATTTTTAAGTATAATGTCAACAAAAACATAAGTTACAGAAAATACAGAAAAACAAAAAGAAGAAAATAAAAACACCCCTCATTTTGGGTTTGTGTAGTTTTTCAGGAGACCAATGTGTTGGTGTGCATTCTAAACCTTAAAGGTGTACATGCCCTTTGACTGAGCAAGTGCCTTTCCAGGAATTTGTCTTAAGTAATAACTGGATGATTAGCAGAGAAAATGTTTAGATATGTTTTTTTATACTGTTATTTATGTAATTTGAAAATTTGGAAATAACCTCAAGGCTCATCAAGAGGGGCTTGTTATAGATAATACTGTGGTCATGAAAGAATAAGGTAGATCAATATATATTGATAGGGAAGCATCCATGTTACTTTGTTAAGTCAAAAGGGAATCCAGAAAGCAGTTTGTGTGGCATGACTGACTTTTGTTAAAATGATGGGCATAGAGGGGAAAAAGTTTGGATGCCTATAAAATGATCGTCAGTGGTCCTCTGGGCCTGGATTTGTATTTGTGTTTTAATTTCTCTCTCATACTTTTCTGCATTTTCAAATTAAAAATATGTAAACATGCATTATTTTTATAATTGGGATCAAAGTATCAATAAAGCTATTTTGAGTTTGGGTAATGAGAAATAGAAAAAAATTCCATGATTCATCATCAAGGAAAACCATTTCAAATTCCCTGATATATTTCTTTTCAAACAGCCTTCCCTGCTATGTTGTATGAATGTGTATATATGTTTTTATAATTTTGTCTTTATTAATTTAGAGTGATAGATGTGACATGAAGAGGGTTGAATTCTCTTATGTAGACAAATACACATCAATGCGCGCACACACAGTAGGGTGACAATGAAGATAAGACATTTGACCGTTCTTCAGCTTAAGTGCCTTTTCATTTTTTCTTGCTTCACTCCTAAACTGTTTCAGTGTGCCAGTGTCACCAAGCAATTGATGCTATGTTTGCTATAAAATAATACACTGATTTAATAATATGTTGGTGACCTTCTTGGTCATCATTATCTTTCTTACTAACAATCATCAGGTCACATTGCAGGGCTATACCATGAGCTCTGGGATACCTCCTCTGAGATTGCTCATCTCCTTCCTCACTAGCGGGTACCATCACCTTTTGCTATGCACCACATACCATGCCAGCCCTAGTCTAGGTTAAGCCAGTTTATGCCAGTACTTCAAAAAGGATGTCTGCCCAGTCCTGTACACCGCCAGTGAAGAACCTTATACAACCTTCCAGATTAATCAATTCCCTCCAGCGAATCACTCCAACATGTCTCTTCAGCTATCTGTGTGTCCCTTTAAGCCTGTGTCCTTGCTGGTAGAAGGGCCATTCCTCTTCCTGTCTGTGGCCTATACAGAGCACCCACAATCAAATTGCTCCTTTGACCTTTCAAGTTTGAGGGGAACAAGGAGACCATTGAGCTGGAAATACCTGAAAATTTGGTTGTATCTACATGAATGTGGTATTATGACTTATGGTATTTTCTACTTTTAGTCCCTAGTGGCAGTTTTATTTTGCAGAGGTGTTAGCAAAGAAATTCACCTCATTGAAGAAAAGGCATTTTAGTGTCTTAAAATTCCACCCCCCCCCATATATGGGAACCTGAAATCTCATTCATGCTCTGTGAAATTGAAGAAATTGGATATTTGGGAATGGAAATTGGTGGTCCTCCAAGCAATATGGGATCGAAAAGTGTTAAATCGTTTCGTAAATAAACCTTGATTCAGACTGGAATGTCTTGGCTTGATCTTAAAGGTGATATTACAGGAGACATATAGCTGTTGACTGGCCTTAAAGATGATTATCTGCACATTCCAGTCTTAGTCTGCCATCAGCAGGGCCTGGCTTGCGATGGAGTCAATGCTCTTTCCCTTACGAGAATATTACATTCAGACAGGCCTCCAACCCAGGATATTTATGAACTACACTCCGCTCATGGACTTTGAAAGCAAAAGAAATCTCTCAATAGTGGCAAATGTTATCTTTCAAACCTTCTAGATTTCCATGCCATATGTCTCTCAGCAATTTGAGTTTATTTCCAGTTGGGCCATGTCCATCCCAATCTTTGGGTTGGTGATTTTCTTTTTTTAATTGTAAATTTTGGGTCTTTTTAGAACTGTTAAATTACATCACTGGCGTATGTGCATGTGAGTTTTTGGGTGAGGTTGTGAGATGAAGTCTGTCCACGTGGATAATTTCCTTGGGACAGAGAGAGAGACAGAAGGAGGGAAGGAGAAGGGGAGGTAAGGAGGGAAAGGAGGGAGGAAATCGAGAGCAAGTTTCTTTCTAGACTGTGAACACCATGCGTGCAGGGACTGAGTCTTTCGTACCTGGTATAGTACCACAATAAGTTTTGTTGAATTAAAGAATGAATTTCTAGAGAGCTTGAAACATGATAAATGTTCTGCTTTTAATCATTACAAGAGATGTTACAAAGCAAAGTATTCTAGTGGCATTAGACTCTGAAGCCTGACAACCTGGGTTCAAATTCAAGCTCTGACACTTACTGGCGGTATGACTGTGGGCAAGTTGCTTAACCTCTCTGTAAGTTTTACCATCTGTAAAATGGTAATGAAAACTGAAAAGGATACTGTGAGAAATAAATGCGATTATAGATAATTATTCACACTCATAGTCTTTAGATTAATGTCTGGCACAGGGTAAATATCATACAAACATTACATTAATTAATATTAATACTTATTAGTGAATTCATTTTGGGGTATTGATGTTGGAACTTAGGAAAACCCCTAGAATATTTGGTTTATCTTTCATTTTAAGCAGGGATAGAAAAAAATATTTATGTGTCTATGCATAGACATATACATTAATATTTTTAAAATAGAGTTTTTCCTTTATGATTCAACCTAAATGGTAGGGTATTTAAAGAAAAAAACCAGACTACATAGTATATATGTATGTAAGGGAGGGAAGCCTTTCCATTTTCATATTTACAAAATTGCTCAAACATATGAAGCTGCCTTAATATATATATTTTGTGTGTATATAATTATAACTGGCCAAATTTATCCCCTAATATTTGGATGCAAAAACATAATATTTTATTTTTTCTAAGTCAAATGAAATGTTAGCTCATAACCTCTCTCCCCATTGGCCATGCTTGGTGAGAAATTCAATCTCAGACATTGTGAGGGTTCCTCTCTGTCCCTCAGAGTTCTTAGAAGAACCCCAAGGCTTATTTGCCCAGCACGTTTGAGGGAAGGCCTGTTGTCTTTGGTCCAGGGGGCTGGCTCTGGGATGCTCAGGGCCCAGGCCAAACGCTCCCTCCCATGGATGCCTGAACTCCTGCCCTTAGGTTTCAGTCCCAGGCTCTTTGTCTCCCCTCTCTGGGGAGCTTCTTGGAATGGGATACAAGCTTCTGACATCTATGAGATCTGCCACCCCTTCAGCCACCCCAGGTAGAATCCAAATCTCTCCAGGTCCAGCTATTCCCCATTTGTTCAAACTCATTCTGACATTTGACTCCTTGGAACATGAATCCAGGTTCTTAGAAACAAAGACCTTTTACCTCTCCTCTATGTCAAGAGAAGTACAAAACTTCCCAGCACTCAAACTCTTGCCACCCTTTGGACCAGGAGAGGGAACCTTAGTTCTTGTTCTTTCTTGATGTGCCCATGGCCAAAGAACGTTCCCACTCAGGTTATACCAACACATAAATTTTAGACACGATTGTGAAAGGAACACAGAACCAAAACACAGATTTGAGAGACTGTATGGGGGAGGCAGGTTGACAGAGTGGCTGAGATGGAAGGTGCTGGCATCAGATGATTACCTGCTTGACTGCTGGTCCTACAGTTTTTTAGCAATTGATCATGGGCTAGTTTAGCCATTCTGTGCCTGATCCATAACATGGAAATAATAGTAGGACCTGCCTCATTCTGTAAGATAATTCTGTCTAGTAAATAGACCAGAGTCTGGCCCAAAGTGGGAATTCAGTGAAGGTGAGTGTGTTATTTGAGCTACTGCTTTATCTGAGGATTGACTTGTGCACAAGGCCTCCAGTTTCTCCTGCATTGCTCAAGTGAGCTTGTCCTGTGTGGCTAGTAAAGGTGATCCTTGAGTCAGACAAATGACCCTTTTCCTCCCAATAGAGGAAACTTCAGAACCCAGGGCACAGAGGCAGCATATGGCAACCCTGTGTGGGGAAGTTGTTTTGGCACCCGAGTGTCACGGACGGGGCTAGAGAGAGCTTAAAGCTCACTTAGGCTGGGCGTGGTGGCTCACGCCTGTAAAACTAGCACTCTGGGAGGCCGAGGTGGGAGGATTGCTTGAGGTCAGGAGTTCAAGACCAGTCTGAGTAACATAGCAAGACCCAGTCTCTACAAAAAATAGGAAAATTAGCTGGGTACAGTGATGTGTGCTGGTAGTCCCAGCTACTTGGGAGGCTGAGGCAGGAGAATCACTTGAGCCCAGGAGTTTAGGGTTGCTGTGAACTGTGATGACGCCACTGCGCTCTAGCCCTGATGACAGAGTGAGACCCTGTCTTAACAACAACAAAAAAACTCCTCACTTAATTAATGAGCTCAGAAGAATTTTACAGAAGAGAAAACTGAGGCCCAAAGAGGGACTAAGTGGAAGAGTGATCAGGCCAGCTCGCTACCCTTCCAGCATTTTGAATTCCTTCCTTCCTCACGACTGCATTCCCAGACTTACCTGGCAAGCCTGCCCGCACCTCTCCCCGGAAGCCTTCTCTCATTGCTCATTGTTTCCTGACCCTGCATCTCCTTGTGGTCTCCTTGGTCCCCTGGAGCAGTGTTCTGCTGTCTGAACACTTCCTAGCCTTTCCTGCCTCCCTGCCCCAGTCCATGGAATACTCTTCCCACCATCCTTATCTGACAAAATTCTACCCGTCTTTGAAAATAAAGGGTCAAAACTGATCACTCATGATCCAGACGTGGCCCATAGATATGTGTGTTGAACTTAGGCAGGTTTTTTCCCCCTTTAATTGAGGTACCATTTTAAAAATAAGATTTCATAGAAAAATACAGACATTTTTACTATTTTTGATAAATCAGAATGTCTAGCCACAGAGAATCTGCATTTTTCCCTTGTGGAAATCAGCAGCAGCTAAGGAGCATTTCCCTGTGTGCATTTCCAGAGTTGGTCCTTGATTGATAACTGCTCTGCCCTACCAGCAGTTGGGTTCATGACCCTTGCTTTAAGATGTAGTTTCAATGCTGTCACTCTGGGAAGCCTCCTGTCCCTTTGTCTTGCTTTTCCGAATGTATCATCCCCTCCTTGTTTATGCCTCTAACACTCTGCTTATGCCTTTTCTATAGCAGAGACAGCATCTGCACTGCTCGCTGTTGGTGGTTGGTTTTGGTAAACAATACTTACTATTTGTCAAGTGCCTACCAAAGGCAAGGCACAGAGCTGAGTGTTTCATGGACACTCTAATCTCTAGGCCTCGCTATGACCCTCAGTGAAGTGCATTATTATCTACAATCCACACATGCAGAAGCCCAGAGAGTGTAAATGGCTTGCTCAAGGTCACACAGCTGGTAAGTGGCAGAGAAGGGATTTGAGCCTTTATCAATCCAACCTTACCACCTGTGTTTCCTCCTGTTTTATGTGGACGGATCTCTCCCATCACACTGAAAGCTATGTGACAGGCAGGAACGTAATTCTCATTCCTGCATTAAATTACATTACATTAAATGCTTATATACTTTAAATGCTTACAGAATACATATTATTAATACATCAGAAGCATAGGCCTCTAATCCATTTTCTCCAGTCAAACAATTAAGCAATAATGCTAATAAGGGTTGTTAAAATGTTTTGAGCACTCACTATGTGCCTGATGCTACTCTAGACACTACCCTACAATCTCATGTAATTCCCACAAGAGCCCTGTGCAGCAGGACCTGTTATCTCCATTTGCAGCTAAGGAATCAGAGGCTCAGTGATGCCAGGTACCTTGGCCAAAGCCGCACAGGGGCAATTAGCCAGGATTTGAATGAGGATCTTTCTTAACTCTGAGTCCTGAACTTTTTCTCTCCCTACCACCAGCTCTCTAATGTTTTTGAACCACTTTTCTCATATCAAAGCTATCAGCCCACCAGTGAATTCAGCAAGCAGGGCCCCCGTTTCTTGTCTTTCCCCAGCCATACAGGTGACATGACAGCTACTTCAGCCATTGGCTCTTTCACAGATGCTTTCTGAGTCATCACTCTGTGCTAGGTATTGGGTCAAGGCCAGGGTACAAAAATGACAAGTTAATGTCTGTCCTCAAGAAACTTTGCCGTCAGTGAGGGCTGGGAGCAAGAGTCCCTATCATCTGGGCCACTGCCACGGATAGGGCAGAGTGCCCATGCCAGTGATTTCACTGCAGCATCCTTGGACTTGGCCTGATCACCCATCTGCTCCAATGGAAATGAGCTAGGGAGTCCTTCAAATAAATTGGTTTCCTTTCCCAGAGCTTCCCCCAAACACAGGGGTACTTGCAAGTACGGGGTCTTTTCTGAGCTGACTGTTCATAATCCCTTTGCTTATAAAGATAAGTCCCCTGCAAAAACATGCTCACTCTGCCAGTTAGAGGCAGGTCTATGACATCTGGGTTTGAATGTCCTTTGGAAAGAGGGCAATATCGTGTGAACCAGTAGTTCTCTAACTTGAACATGCATCAGAATCAGAATCAAACTGGAGGGTTGTTAAAACACAGATTGTTGGAGTTTCTGATTCAGTAGGTAGAAATTTTGAGGGGAGGGATGCTGAGAGTACATTCTAGCCAGTTCTCAGGTGGTGGTGCTACTGCTGCTGGTCAGGGAGTGTCCCCACCACACACGCTTTGAGAACCACTGGTATAATCTTCAGGCATCATTGTTTTTTTGCTAATTCTAGTTATGAGTTAGGTATATATTTATTAAGTGTCAGCCATGTGCCAGGCCTCAGGATGGGCATTATAAATACCAAGTGAGTAAGTTAGATAAGGAGCAAAGAGCCCAGTGAGGGAAATGGGAAAATACATATAAAGAAATTCTTAAGTAGTTTAAAATTGTGACACATGCCATGTAGAAAATAAACTTGGGGCTGAGCTAAAGTATACCAGGGACGGATGGGAGATGGGCTGCTACTTTATCTAAGAGGACTCAGAGGGCCCTTTGGAGGTGGTGACATTTACGACAAGACTTGACAGTTGAGAAGATGCCTGCTACTTGAAGAGTTTGGGAGGAGGGGTTTGGAAAAAAGGCATGGTAATAAAGAGCAGGTTCTGCAAGGGCCAGGGTGATGGGGGATGTGGTTGAGTAGGCAGGCAGAGGCTCCACAGTACAGGACCCTTGTCGCCACTGGAAGGAGTTGATGCTTTATTTGCAAGGCGATAGAAACCATACTGCCTCTTTATAAATTATATTTTGATTTTGGAGGTCACTGCTTATGTATGTGAAGATTCCTTAGTCTGTTCAATTGTGGAGTCTTGTCTCCTTCTGCGCATAGTGTAACAAATGGAAATGGTGACTTACCATGAGTTATCGCAGGGCAAGAGCCTGTGCCAGGGCACGTGGTGGAGCCGGGGAGGGATGCTGCGTGCACGCACACCCCACGCCACCACTCCAAGCCGTGAGCTCCACAAAGGAGTAAAAAGTAGAATGTGCAACACATCAAAACATAGGCAACAAGCTTGGAGACTTGTCTCCCTCTCTCTCTTTTTTCTTAATTGTCATATTTGGAAATTAGAGCTGCCTTTGTTAAAATGGTTGCATCCAGGTAGAACATGCTCTTTCCATGGTCACCTTTGCCTTTTAAAAGGTCAGCTATGTTGTCAAGTGTCGTAAGTTAAATCTTAGCAGGAATGACTGTAAACACAGGCTGAGTCGCAGACTGAAACGGGAATGTGGATTCTTAGCTGTCGTGCTTTTCTTTCTCTCTAAATGGAAGCAGAAGATGCCACCAGGCCAGCTGGCTCTGTCCATACCTCGGTGGTCGGGGAGTGTGGAGGAGTTCATGTGGCCATCCTGTTCAGAAGTGTGTCCGCCCAGACATTCTCTTTCTCCACTATAGAGTGGAGTGAGTTATACTTTATTAGAATCATCCAGATGAGAACATGCTCATGATGGTTTCTACAGCATTAGGAATTCCCGCTTTTTTTGGTCGAGTCTGCTAGAGCTGTAAAAGGAAGCTTTCTGGACAATAAGTCTGTAGCAAAAAGGGGTAGAATGAGGTTGGCAAGGGAAGAAACAATTTTGATGTAATAAAAATAGGATTGTTCAGAGCTGAGATGAGAGCTTTCTTACTATTTGGTATTCAGATGAAATTTAGTTTGGAAGTCACATCCGCGAATATTATATTTCTTCAGAACCTCAGCTGTGTTTTCGATCAGAGGGCATCTTGATTTCGCTTAACTTGTGCAGCAGTAAGAAAAACCATAGATGGCTTCAACTTGTGTGTGTGTTTATTTTATTTTTATTTTTTTACCTACAGGTACTCCAGCCATGTAAATGTGGCTTTAATATCCATTTCAGAACCTTTGAAGGAATGATTTTGGATAAGGGCGAAAGTTGTGTGCCACCGACTGCACACAGTTCCTTTCTTTGCCGTGCTCACTTGCATTGGCACTTAATTTGTTACTGTACATTAGAACATTTCCCCATCACCTCTGAAACTGTCTCATAGGCAATGCTTTTAGAACTTGAATTTTTAAACACCAAACAGGATTATGGATTAATCTCAGGCAGGAAAGTCCCTGAGGGCTATGTAACCTAACAAGTAAGCCTCTGCTCTTGGCAAGTCGCTTCCCGGCTGCCCTCTGTTCCTGCCGTTGACCTAGTGGACGAAAGAGTGGATGTGTGTGTGAGTCTAGGCATGACTTCTCTAAAGATCAACATTTGTACACACTGGAGTCACCTTTTATACATAGTGCTGCTGACATTAACCAGAGAAGTGGGCCTGACAGCCCGGGCCTCAACGCTGGCGAGAGAGTGGCCCGGCTGTGCGCACATGGTTTATCTGAAGGGATTCAGCACAAAATTACACAGCCTAATTGTTTTTAGTCCAAAAGGAACTATTTCCCAGATAGAGGCACCTTTAAGGTTACTGTGTGTGACCCATCAGAATGGGGTATTCATTTCCATATAGGCTTAGTTGTTATTTATTTTAAGTATCGAGGCTGCTTCTCCTCTTGAGCTCTGGCTATCTGATTTAGTTATAGCTATTTAATACTTATGTCAGCATACGGTCTTGAAGAAAACAGAGGAAAAATAATAAATATTTTTAAACAAAGCAATTTAGATATTTGAGAGGCCATAAAAGAGAGAAAAAGTCCCAGCTGAAGCTATCAGACCCTTGAGTGAATATTTGGCATTCAAGCAAGGAATCCCACGTTTTCACTTACATTTGTCTTGAGACTATTTGATATCAAGGTTCATTTGATGCAGGATTATGTTCAATCACTTTATGAGGGACTAGACTATAATCTTATATTAGTAATAAAAATAGTGAATTTTTTAAACATGAAACAAATCACTTATTTTGAAGATGTAGTTCAAAGACATAAAATTATAGAAAATGTCCTTTAGGCAGCACATAGATATCTACTTCCAAAGCGTGATACAAGTATTTGGTGAAGCCTGGAGTTTAGTATTTGAATATAGATCGTACAATCTGACGGACAACTTTTTATCACAGTCACGAATTTTTGAAGAATCGTGTGTCACGTGTTAAGATTTTGTTTTTATTTCTGCCCGGACGAACAGTGAGTGTTCCCATGCATCAGGGTAATCAGGAACAACAAGAGCTGCCGCACTTAAGCATGAAAAGCGCTGTCGTGGTTTTGCAGGAGCGGCTGACCCTGCCCGGTGCCGTCCGCCCGTCTCCGCCAGGCCCGGCGACAGCAGCGTCGGGGGTCTCGCAGGGGCTGGGCGGCGCGGCGCGGAGCGGGCCACGAGCAGAGGGACGGTCCCCGAGCCAGTGCCAGACGGCGGAAGGCAGAGCCTCCCTGCCGGAGTGCCGAGTTCCAGCACGGCGCGGAGCAGCTCGCTGACGGCTGCCCAGGCGGGGAGGGGACCCCAGTGCGGCCGTGAAGCGACGCTGTCCCTCTGCCCGCCTTGCCTACGCGCGTGTCCCGCACTCTGCGCCCGTCGCTGCGTGCGTGGGGAGAACGGACTGCGTGGGTGGGCGCCTTTGTCCCGAGTCTTCTCGGAACGAAGTCATTTTCCCAAAGTTAGCGAATTAAGAAAGTTTTTTCCATACAGCAGTAATCGCTCCGAACGAGGCAGCCAAGGCACCGTGGGGGATGCTGTGCCCAGGGACCCGTTTGGGAGGATTTCCTTCTCCTGAAGCACCAGGGTCAACAGAAAGCCCCTATAAAATGGTTGAAATAAAGGAGAAATTGAAGCGGAAGATTTCATTCTGGCGCTTCATGTCTGGTTTTTGCTTTCCTCCGGCTGAGGAGCTAAGCAAGCCAGCAGTCTGGAGGATATATTTAGCTTGAGGATAATGAAACTTTACTACGATTTTTCACTTACCTGGATTATAATTACAGGAAACCAGGACCTGCTGGTGGTATTTACGGGCTTGCGTATGATGCTCTGATAGCTATTGTTGAACATTACACTTAAAAATGTGTGTGTCTGTGTGTGGTGGTTTGTTTTATGAAAAGGGGACACAATTATGACATTTTTGTCACGTGACTCTTAAGGTCAATTTCATATCCTGACTCAGTAGATGTCAAGCCACTGATTTCAATGCTGTTTTACCGGGCTATGCAGTCGCCCTCGGGAATCGATGGCATTTACAATATGAAAATTCTCTGCTGAAATCCTCATAGCTATAATATTTTGGGGAGGGATCCTTCCTTAAGTGTATGGGGATGGCCTCATTGACTTTGTGGATATTGACTATGGATGTGATGAGGTATCACTCACCAATTAGGTTATGTTATGTGCCACAGCTGACTTTAAGAAATGGACATTATCCTCGATGGGCCTGGCCTAAGCAGGTGAGCCCTTAAAAGGGTTTGGGCTCTTCCTGAAGAAGGTGAGTCAAAGCATGAGATGGATTTGACGTGAGGAAGATTCTCCACTGCTGGCTTGGACAAGTTAAGGGGGCTGTGTGGCAAGGAATGCAGGTGGCCTCGATGAGTGGCAAGGAAATGGCGACCGCAGACCTACATCTGCAAGGAATCGCATTCTGTGTCAACCGCATGAGCTTGGAAAAGGCTCCTGGGCTCCAGATGAGTGTGCAGCCCACCAGTATCTTGATATGGGATCCTTAGGAGACCCTGAATGGAGAACCCAGGCACGCCAGGCCTAGACTTCTGCCCAGAACTGTGAGCAGCCGCGCTTGGGGTAACTTACCATGCAATAACAGAAAACCGAAAGGAAATATAAAAGCCAATAAGGCATTTTGGAACAGTGCTGAGATCAAAGTACATAGTGAATACTCAGCTCCGGTGAAGCAAAAGGGACTCAGGATTCATTCACTAGTTTATATTCGTCCATGCATTGTGGATGCTGTGTGCTACATGTTGTGTGCAAGCCTAGGAACACTGAGGAAAAGGAGCCAGAGATTGTCTTGCTCTTGAGGGGCTCATGGCCCAGGATATCCTTCCAGACCCTCTCAGCACAGTCTCCTCTAACGATTCTCCCATTATATTTGTACTCAACAGTCACACTCACATCCTGGTGAAGAGTAAGCCACCTGCAGTTCTTGGGTAAATCCCTTTCCCTTTCTGAGCTTGAGTTACCCAACAGTTAAATGGCCTGTTTCTTTGGGAATATGTGAGTATCAAATGGGGCATGGGAAACTGTATCATTTAAATCAGAGGTAGTGATTACTTTTCTACCATGTAGGCCTTTCCCTTTCTTTCTCCCTTCCTGCATCCCTCCCACAATTATCTGTTGACCATCTACTGTGTGTTTGAGGAGATGCTGTTCTAAGTGGGGGGATGCAAGGATGCCCAAGGAGCAAGGTGGCATACGGGGAGACCACTGCCTGTTGTTCAAAGTAGATGGAACTGTGATGTGAGGATCCTGAAGGGGCCGGCCCAGAGTCAGCTTGAAATCTGTCATCAGCAGCAGGTATCCCCTCCAGAGCCAAGCTAACAAGAGAATTCAGAGTAAAGGAGACCCATTTCTTTCTTCCTCGTTGGAATTGTCTCTGTACTGATCCTTGTATCACAAGAAAGTACGACTGTTTTAGAAAAACACCCTGATTTGTTGAAAGAGAATGAACAGACCCTGCTTTTAATAATAGAGGTGGCCAAGTGGCATGGACAAATGGTTCTGATTTCCTAGGCCCTGACCACTTATATTGAGTGCTGTGGAAACAAAATGATAACAAATTCAGACAATGCTGAACAGTCACAAAAGAAGGAAAGAACCATACTGGATTTCTAAAATCCATAGGAACCTTATTAGGGAACAAGGTGAAATGAGCAAAGTGCATTTGGGGGCAGGGTAGAAGTGAAGGGCACTGTCTGGGGCAAACCACTCATGCCTAGAGGTGTAGCCCATCGTAAGGCCATTTCGGCTACGGACAGCTGCCACTGTGGCTGCCGCTAGAGGCCCTGTCCTTTCTGGAGGCTTGCTTCACTCCTGTTCTTTAGAGGCTACGGTCTACCAGCACCTCATTTTTCCGTGGGAGTAGAAATTCTTTCTATGCAGCCCTTTTTCTTGGTTGAAATTTTAAAAATTACTCTTTTTCACATTAATAATGCATGTTTACAGAAATAAGTGCAAAAAATAATATAATAGGTTAAATGAAATCCCTAACCTAGAAACAAACTCATAATGAATATTTTGATGCATTTCCTTCTAGTCTTTTTTTCCTGTGAATATACATTAAAAACCCCACACACAGTTAGGGTTGTATTTCACTTGTTATTTACTCACCTGCTTTTCTCACTTCAGATTTCATGAGCATCTTTCCTTTACATTAAATGTTTCTACTTAGTGTTTAATGTCTGACCAACATCTCAACAACTGGATGCTCATAATTTGTTTTCCAGTTTCTTTGTAACACTTTTATACACACATGCACACACATACCCCCCATAGTTTATTTAACTCATTTTTTGGAAGGTGTATACATATATATATATATATGTTTGTGTATGTGTGTGTAGTGTGTGTATATATAAGTATATATACACATACATACACAATTTTATTCTGATTTTTATAAACAACATGGTGATGAATATGTTTATATCCTTAGAATAAATTCCTCTGGGAACATCCTTTATTGTATCCTTAGAATAAATCCTGAAAGTGGAATCACTGGATTAAATGGTAATTCATGAGTAATACTACATTTAAAGGAATTGTAAAGTTTTTCTCCTATGATCAAAAAAAATGTAAACTTTCTACAAAGATTGAAATAATTTCTGAACATTACCATTGGACAACAAAGTTGTGAAAATTGGATGTTCTGATACTGCTCTTTCTAACAGAGTAGCCACTAGACATGTGGCTATTTACACTTAAATTTTAATTAATGATGATTAAATGAAAAACTCAGTTCCTAGGTTGCACCAGCCACATTTGAAGTGCGTATAACCACATGCAGTAGTGGCATGTGTGCGAGGCAGTACAAATTAGATCACTGTCCCCATTGTAGGAATTTCTACTGGACAGCGTTGCTCTGTTATCTTCCCCAGTGCCTTCATCCTTACGTTCGGAATTTAGCCTAAGTAAGATTAAGCCACGAACAATGCATATTTTGTGTATAATTAATTTAGTTTGTTATAAAGTAGCTTTCATGGTAAAAAAAAAATTCATCATTTCATTAAAGATGAAAAATATGAAG
Organism: Lepilemur ruficaudatus; assembly: GCA_963574885.1. Lineage (NCBI taxonomy): Eukaryota > Metazoa > Chordata > Mammalia > Primates > Lepilemuridae > Lepilemur > Lepilemur ruficaudatus. The sequence goes on from CAUYRT010032898.1 coordinate 63,682, forward strand.
TGTCTTTCTGAAAATACAAGAAAATGGGAATCCAACCCTTTATGTTGCTTATTTATCCTCTTACAGGCTGAAAACTAAGCACCAGTATTTCAACTACTATCACTGTTGATGACAATCTGGGTTACGCGTGCTTACTACGTGCCATGCATGTAGCTGTTGTAGCTCAGGTATTCCTTACAAGGACCCTGGAAGGTGCAGTTATTATTCACATTTTAGAGAGGAGAAAACTGACATGCCCAGAAGTACCTTTCTCAAAATCACAGAGCCAGCATGTAGCCAGAGCCTGATTAGGACCCAAGCTGTCTGGCTTGGGAGTCCATGTCCTTCCCCACCCCTACACTGCTTCTCAAGAATGTCCCAGACAGGGAAAAGGCCAGCTCTTTGCCAGCTGCACAGCTGTGACCCACATAAAATAAAGACAGCCTCCCACTGCTCAAGACATGCCTACACCAAACGCACCCAGAAACACAGCCACACAGACTTTTTCTCATGGAGACTTCCACTGAGCCCAAGCCCTTCTGGAATGAAGAGTGCTCAGGGACATTTTTGAGCAACTGTCATTTGTTTGTACTCTGTAACGGACTCTGTTGGATACATGTATTTTTGCCCATTTCTTCTCCTTCCATCTTTTATTATGCCATGGAGTTTTGTTGATAAGCCTGGGAAGAGAAAGGGGAAAGGGAGAACTAACAGTGTCGTCAAAATGAAAGAGCTTGAGCCTAACCAAATTTGCTTGATGTGCGGGTATTTGTTTGCAGTAGAAGGATCACAGGTAACGAACGTGTTTAAGCAAAGCTCCTAGATGCTTAAACTTCAATGAGAAGAAAACAAATCACAAACGTAAGCTTGAGGATGGTCAGGTCCAGGCAGAAAGCAGTCTGGGGATTTTCATTTTCAACCTTTTCCAAAAGGTGTCACTCTAAGGCAGCAGTGGGCTGGTGGGAGGGCGGCGGAGATAGAAATGTCAGATAAGAGTAATTGGAAAAATAAGATTAGTAGTCCTCGTTTTAACAGATCCTTCAGCCCGCAGCACCACTGTCTGAGAAGTTGCGGCTGCTGAGGAGGGGGTTGACGCGTTTATCTTCACCTCCTGATCTCAGGGCGACCTTCTGTGCCCAGAGCAGAGCTGGGCCACGTCCAGCTGTTCCCACAGGACCAATTCACATTCCGGATTTGCTGTAACCGGGGACGTGGGGATTTCACTGGCTCTGTGTTCTGGTGCGAACTGAAAACTACCATCCTCTTGCACTCGGGATGGCAGGAAGACAGGAAGCCGGGATGGCTGGTAGAGCCTGATGCAGAAGAGGCCAGTCTGTTTTTAAAATACAGCTTTAAAAGTTTCCAACCATTAACACAGAATACACACTGACTCTATACTGACATATAATTTAAGGGGAAAAATTGTCTTATCAAAATATTTGAACATCAGCTCTCGCCAAGCAAGCCTCTTGAAAAGCGCAGGGAAGAGGCGCGCGGAACCCAAGCGGGTCCTGGCAGATAACTGGGAGAGAGAGGCCGGTTTTCAAATATTTAGTTAACACGAATGTATGTGTAAGTTTAAGTCGACACATGTTAATGATTTAAGGTCTTAAACAGGTTTTTTATTTTATTGTTTTAAGGCTCCGCTATTCACTTTAAAAAGATCCGACAGTTTCTCTAGAGCCATGTGTAAACACTAGACTCTTTAGAAATCCATTTGATGGCTTCATTAAAGTGTATGGTTATGAATTATTCAAGTACAGTTGAATATTTCCTGGTAACAACTATTTTAGAAGAGGGTTTTTGTGATCTGCAATATAGAATGATTAATGAAGTCAGAAGTGGCACACAATTAGTCAGCGTTGTTTTTTTTTTTTTTTTGATTGGTGTGGCCACATTGACATCTAGCTTAAAGAAACCTTTAATGATTATGTTCTAGATATGTAACACCAAAGCAATATATTTTTAAATGAAATATTAGCTTTCTGGATATAGGATCGTAATTCTAATCTTGCCACATTTGGGAGCCTTTTAGGGAATTATTTTAAATGGAACATCTTGAGCATTCTAGAACACTTCTGAAGTTGTTGTGAATCCTGTTTTCACTGAGAATGCCATTTTAGGAGTTAAACACTTTTGTAAGACTTTTTTCCTGGGAATTATTGTCTGGTGAATTGCTAATAGATGTATTTCTGAAAGAAGCACATGGAGACAAATGGGTTGCTTTCCTGCTGGACTTCTCGGAAGCTTTTATTGACTCCTGATCACTGTGATTCTCCAAGCAGCACTTCCCTAAAGAACGGGACCACAGGGCCTCCTCTGGCCAGGGCCACCGTCTCCTCTTCACCAGCCACAGTGCCTGGGGCAGGATCGGCTGCTGTTTTACTCTCTTGCATCACTCGATACTTTTATTTAATATTTTCTTTTTAAGTCACAATTGTGATTAAATAATTGTTTGATTCTGAGCTTCCTTGCCAGACCAGACTGCTTCTGCAGGCAAGCCTGTGGCTGGTGTCCAGCAAAGTGCCTGGCGGCTGCGAGACACCCAGCTGGGTGGTAGAATGAAGGGAGTAAGGAGTACATGTCTCTCAGGCCCCAGCACGAAGCCTGTGGAACACAGACCAGGACTAAAAGCTTCTTGCTTCTACCCCCACGCAGAACCTGGGAAATCTTTATTGTGCCTCCATGAAAGTCATGGATTCTTGGGTGCTCCTGGCTGTGTCTGGGGTGAGCAGTGAGCACAGGGCCTCCATCCTTTTAGGGGCTGAGTAACTGAGCCCTCCTCATCTCTCTAACAAAGGGAAAGTGCTTGAGGCAAACAGAGCAAGAACTTGAAGGGTATTTTGTGAGGATGGCAAGGGGACCACTGATTTATGGGGTAGGAAAGTATCAAGTTTGGACTGACACTTCATCCATCATTGTGCTAACAGGGTCAATGGAGGGTGTTTCAGAATTCTGTCTTTGTGTTGCCTTTTCTCCCATTGTGCAGGTATTTATTGAGTGTGGACATTGGGACTGTGTCAGGTGCTGAAGGGGCTTCCAAAGAAGATGGAGACATGGTCTCTGCCCTCCAGGGATTACAGTCCAGTTATTTGTAGCAACTAAGCATGCGCATTGTGCAGAATGGGTGCAGCGGTGAGATTTGTAGGCACTTGGCTTGGGCAGAGGTGACGTGGTTAGGAACCGGCATGTGCTGGCCACTTCCAGGGTGCTGGGCAGAGAGGGCTGGGTATAGTATAGGCATCGTCTTGCTTTATGCTCATGTCAATCCTCTGGAAGCTTCTGTCTCCTCTCCACTCTATAGGGGAGGATCTGCAGGCTTAGAGAGGTCAGTAATGTCTAGGGTTCCCAGACATGGCTGCACTTTGGAGTCACCTGGATCTTTAATAAAATACAGATGCCTGGCTCCCACCCTCAAATAGTTTGATTTAATTGGGAGGGGTGTGACCACAGTATCAAGATTTTTAAAAGCTTCCTGAGGGATTCTAATGTTCAGCAAAGTTTAGGAAGCATTGGGTTAAGATTGGCCTGAGGTCAGAGGTCTTATAGGTGGAACCCAAACTTGACCCAGGTCTGATTGCTTCCAGAGCTCCAACTTTTGTTCCCTGCATGCCGTGAAGGAGGCTGGGTGGAGACAGGGCCTTGAACAATGGATGGGCAGTTTCAGTAAGAGAGGAGTGAGCATGGGGCAGGAGTGTGTATGGCTGGGGATCGGTGAATGCAGTAACAAGCAAACATAAAATGGGCTGAATACCTACTGGACACTGGGTTATTAAGAGCTGCCACTTCTGTGGCACTGAGTACTCGGCATTGTTCTCAGAGCATTGCACATGTTAACCCATTTGATCCTTGCAAAAACTCTTGGAGCTAACTAACTGCAGGCATGAGCCCCACATCACAAGTGAGGAACTTGAAGCTCCAATTTTGTATAACTCACTTAGAGGTGCACAGCTAGTAACTGGCAAGCTAGCTCCTGAATTATGTTCCTAACCACTAGAGTGTGTTACCTCTTGTGTTAAGAAAGTACTAAGTGTTTTCATGTTTGCCAGGCCCTGCACTAAGAGCTTTACTGTCATTGCTTCACATAATGACTTGCCATAACTCTTACGAGAGGCACTATTGTTTCAGATGAGGAAGCGCAGACACTTTCCCAAGGTTCCCTAACTAGTAAGCGGTGGAACAGGTACTATTAGTGCAGTCTGGCTTCATAACCCATGCTTTTAACCATTCTCATGTCTTAAAATATTAAAATTTTTAAAAATTTCAAATTAAATCCCAAGTGGAATGCCATATATAAAACAAATAAAAGCAAAATAACTCCCTTTGAGTGTGGGATGGTGGACTCAGACCTCTGCTGAATCACACTCGTCCTCCCATTCCACTAACCTATTTATCAGCCCTAGACACCTTTGTGGAACCCCTGATCTAGGAGCACAGTTTGAAAACCACTTCTATGGATAATAGGAATCCTAGAGAGGTTGGAGCCAGGCCAGTTATCACTTTTGAGGAATATTGATGGTTTAGGTATGTTTTCCTTGCAATGGGAAGGTAAGTTGTGACAATAATTCCTTTGGAACCTCTTTGAATCCCAGACCTGTGGGGCCCAGTTCAAAGACACATTCAAAGACACAGTGAAAACAGCTGAAAAAAATCAAAAGGGAAGTCCAACTTTCAAACCGTATCTTTAGAAAACACTGAAGGAGCCCAGGAATAACCCCTACCAACTTTTTTTCTACCCCTTTCTCTCATCCCCAATTCTCTTATTCTGCCCTTAAAACAAAATAAAATCTTTCTCTGTCCCAAGCCCCAGGCTCACTCTTCTTCCTTTCCTTACTTATTTCTCCTGCTTTCTATTATATAGATCACCTTAGACTGTTCTGTAAAGCCTGTCCCTTTGCACCCAGTCTCATAGCTTCACTTTTTCACACATTTGCTAATTCTGTTTCATAAAATCCAGAAACAGACCTGCCTGAAAAATATGCTCTGATAGAAGCTGATCAGGCAAAGCCATGTCGTCACTTGGGTAAGGGCAGAGACAGAGGCCAGAACACACACACACGCCCATGTGCACATGCATGTGAGCACACACACACATATGTATGCATGTATTATGTAATTATTTTCAACCCTAGCATACATGTGGGAGAGGAAAGGACCTGAGCTTGAGTGTCAAAAGTAATGATATAAGGGAATGATGGATCTAAGAAGTGTTTCCAAGATAGAGCTATAGGATTTGATGATGAATGGAAAATAAAAGAGGAAGAAGAAGGAAAAGAAATATCTCTGAGGTCTTAAACATGAGTGACTGAGAAAAGGTCAGGGTGTTGGACCAAAACAGTGGATGTGTTAGTTACTGGCAGGCTGGGAGGGTGGAGATGGGTGGTAGGGATTTGGTTTAGGCAGGTGCATGGATCAACAGTTGGCTTTTGGTCATCCTCAACTTAGAGCGATAATAGGACATCCAGATGGAGGTGATCAAAGGTGTTTAGGTACATGTAAAAGAGGTCAAGTGAGCAAAAGGAGATAAGGGTTGGAGAGGTATCTTCATAGAGGTGAGAGTCCTGGAGACATACCTCAGTCCATCTCCTGAGCATCTACATGGGTGAAGAAAATGTCTCTGGTACAGAGTCACAAGGGGAAGGACCCAGTTATAGACTGCAGGAAGATGAGGAATTTGCAAAAGAAACAGGGAAATGGGTTCCTAAGTGTCTTAGTCAGTTGGGGCTGCTATAACAAAATCCCATAGACTAGGTGGCTTGTAAACAATGAAATTTATTTCTCACCATTCTGGAGTCTGGGAAATCTAAGATGAAGGTGTCAACACGGTCACATTCTGGTAAGAGCCCTCTTCTGGGTTGCAAATTGCTGACTTCTTGCTGTGTCCTTACATGGTGGAAGGGGCAAACAAGCTCCCTTAAGCTTCCTTTAGAAGGGCACTGATCCCATTCATAAGGTCTGTGCTCTCATAACCTAATCGTGGGGCCCAAGGCCCCACCTCCTAATACTGTCAGGTTAGGGTTAGGATTTCAACATATGAATTTGGTGGGGATGGGGTGGTGCTGGGGGGTACACATGCAGACCATAGCACTAAGGGAAGCATCAGTTGCAGGCGAATGGGAAGTGGATAAAGCACCACTCACGCGTTAGAACTGTATTTCCAAAAGACTAGTTAGAAAGGAAAAGTGCTCATGATACATTAATTGTTTACAAAATCATATATTTATATGTGTATATTTATATGTAGCATCCCAATTATATATACACATACATAGAGAGAGAGATAACAAAATGTTTATAATGTTTATTTCTAGGTGGTGGGATTTGGGAGGGTCTTAACTAAATATTATTGAATTTTAAATAAGATGAAAATTTAAAAATTTTCAGATCAGCATGTTTCAGATTCTGTCCAATGACTACACTTTGTTCTTATTATCAGAAAAGAATATCAGTTAGAAGAGGGCTATATCATCTCACTCAATGTGCCCACGAACATCTATTAATAATAGGAAAGCAACATGGTCCCTTATTTACTGATGAGGAAACTAAAGCTGAGAGAGATGGAGGAACTTGTCTCAGTCACACAGTTAGTAAGTGATGCCATTATTCTAATCTGGTGGTTGTTAAGATACAAACTACATTTATATAGTCAGTTAAAATGTTACTTCAAAGAAGAGGCAGATAGATTTGGGAGAGTGTTTAGCTGTGCAAGCTACAACACATTAAGAAAAGGTATTTGGCAAGAAGGAAGGTACCAGTGGCCTGCAGGAGTAGAAATTCCATGGGATAGCAAAAATAACAAGCTGTTTCCTCTTGATGAAAGGTGACGGGTGGTGGGGAGATGGAGGCAGGTGTAGAGCACTTGATAAGAAATTGGACGGTTCACCACTCAAGTTGGATGAGGTCATGCTGGGAGTAACAAACGGCCCCCAATCTCAGTGGTATAGCACAGTAAAAGTTTATATCTTGCTTATGTGTTGTGCTTGGCCTTGGGTGTCATTGTGGTCACTCAGGGACTCAGGCTGAAAGAGATGTCAACTAAAACTTACTTCTTCCATCACCATGGCAGGGGAAGGGAAAGGTTGGAGATGCATGCTACCACTTAAATGGTTCTACCTGGAAAGGACAGTGGTTTGATCAGCAAAGCCATGCCCAACTTAGAGAGGGCAAGTGTGGTACTAGCATGTCCCCATCAGGAGGAGAGCTGGAATATTGTGAAGCACCCTGATGACCACAGCAGAGAAAACAGTTGTTGCTTTTTAAGGTTCCTCTTTTGGCAGCAAAGGAAACAGCTTGCAAAACTATTGAACATTAAATACAGGAAGGACTGGGAGACATCCTCAAGGAAACTGAGACTCCAAGAGCATAGTGACTGTTTGCAAAAGTTAGAGAGAAACAGTGTTGTGGTAAGACTAGTAGAGTGTATCTAAGACCAGTGCTCCCCAGTCCTCAGTGGGCGACACTCACTGCCCAGGGGCACACGAATTAGGATGCAGAGGAAGCTTTGGCCTGGGAAGCTATTTCAAGGTATTGAGAATAGTGGTCTCATCTTATACTTGGAGTTATTGATGGAAGCCAATGGCATCTCTACCAGTTAAATCTCTGGGTTACAACTAGATGCCCAGGTTTCTCCACACAGTAATTGCTGGAATGACTGGAGCAGCCTGCAAGTCGCTGCTCTAAGTGTAATGTTGGATTAATGTAAAACTAGCTGGTGCCTGCCCCAAGCAGTCTGGTGACAGGTGAACTGGCCTTGGAAGCCCAGTTGAGCAGCTCTGTGTCTGTAGACTGCAGACAGATCAGCTTCAGCAGATGGGAATCCTGGAGACCTCGTCTCCCCTGGAGTCAATAGTATGTTTGAAATAAAGGCTGTGGGGTCCTGAGGACACAGGACACCTCATATGGAGGCTCAGGCAGACTATTTGAATTGGCATTTTGAATGACCATAATTCTGATATTTTTGGACACTGCTATTGAGTTTATCAAAAATAGGGAAAAAAGGGAGGAAAAGTAAAAACTGCATTAGTTTTATCGTGTATTGCTTTGTAGGAGAGCTTCTAATATTTGTTATGTTCTATGAACTTGTATAAAAAACTAAAAAGCTTATTATTGCTTATTAAATTTTATATATTTGTAAAGTTAGAGAATAATGCTATCTATTCTACAGTTAAATAGGTGTGGCTCTGTGACTTCCATAGGTTATCCTTTATTTTCTTGCTTTTTAAACTGTTTTTGGTTCGGGCTTTGATTTAAATTACATGGTCATTAAGTTTCCACTTTTTATCAGGGCAAAATGATAGAGGGTTTTCTGAATCTTAAAAGCATGTAATTTACTTTGGATGTGAACTATAATGCTTATTCTGAATAAATTCCATGTAAAACTGAAGAAATTGTGTAGAAAGTCTTTGTGAATTGAAACTTAACATGTCATTGACACATTTTGAAGGGCGTTCTGTTGACTTTAGTGATGGATGAGCCTACTCTGCCAAATTCAGCTGGAAGGGGTGGTTTAAAAGCCAAACATCAGCTCTGGAATCTAGAAACTTCCTGGAGCCATGATTTTGGATCAGCAGGGGAGACATGCAGCCTGCGTCCGTGCAAGGGATGGCATTTTACCAGCTTGCTCCACGGAAGTCTCTGGAACGTAACCATAAACACCAGCCCTCTTTGTTGTGTGTTGGCTTTTAAAAGCCCCCAGTGGTTTGGGAAGGGTAAGGCCTTGCCTCAGGGCTCCGTGGTCCAATATTTTGGGACCTGGCTGAAAATCCTGGATATTTGATAGTCTGCCTTATTTCTATGGTGTATTAGCACCCTATAAAAGTTACATGTCATTTATTTCAAGTTTAGAACCCTCTCAAACTTCAGGGGCAAACCAAACTTGAACCTTTTGTGGCTTGAATTCTGTTTACTTTTGGCCAAACCTTGTTTCCTGAATGTAAGTCAGGGAGTGAGGTGAGAGGGGCTCCCGAGGCCCCTTGGACATAGAATAGCTTTTACCAAACAAGGCTTTGATAGGCTAAGACATGAATGAATCTGAAACACGCAGATTAACTTTCTGTCAAAGGGCTCAGGGGCCTACGAACAAAAGTATGTATATTATGCTGAGTAAAGTGCATTTGGAGGGGTGCCTTCCTTCAACTGTGAGGAAGTATCTGAGATTTTTGCCAAACACAGGTTGAAATTGGGTCAAGCCACTCACACACACCCCCACTTCCAATAAATACATTAAATAGTTTCTGTAAAGGTTATTAGCAATCCGATTGAGCATGGACTTTGGAGAAATTTGGACATTTCTTGTGTTTGAAACATTTATTTTTAACCAGTGACAAAAGAAAGGGCTCCAAGACACCATGCCCAGTTCAGGGATACTTAGGGTTTCCTTGTGTGTTTGTTGTCAGAACACAGCCTAGCGAGGAATGCCTTGTGCTTGCACGAAGCAGGAATGACACCCCCAACTCCATGTGCCTTTCAGATAGAAGAACTGATGAACGCATTGGAGAAGACCAGGCAGGAGCTGGATGCCACTAAGGCGCGCCTGGCCTCCACGCAGCAGTCCCTGGCTGAGAAGGAAGCGCACTTGGCCAACCTCCGCATGGAGAGGAGGAAGCAGCTGGAGGAGATCCTGGAGATGAAGTGAGTACCCAGTCTTGCTTTCGTGATCTCTCTCTCTCCGAACCTCTCTTTAGGGTGGGAAAGGGGAAGGGTTAGAAAAGATAAGAAAGAGCTCGGAGAAAGAGTAATTTAACTAACACTTGACTGGTCATTTCCAAGACTGTGTTTCTTACTTTTTAAGTTGTAACTTTGATGTCTGAATTTGTTTTTCACACCTGCGACTCTATCTATCTATCTGTCTATCTATCTATCTATCTATCTATCTATCTATCTATCTATCTACCTATCTATATATCTCCAGCGTTAGATTTCGTGCATCTGTGTTTTGTGGATGGCGCTGGTATTCATGGATCTGTCGCAAAGGTCTGAGACAGCCAAGAGACAGAGGCCTCCTTAAGCACAATGGTAATTTGAGCGCTGCTCAGAGTTAAGTGGAAACTTTTCTGAGGAGGTATTTCCTAATTGTGACTATAACTTTGCTAATTATATTCTTTTCACTTGTGTACAATGTCTGGCTTGGGTTGGCTTTCATAGCATCTGAAGGCTGGCATGTCTTTGTTTAGAAAGCAGAACTCTGATTTGCTGGGCTGATAAAAATACGTTGGAAATCCCACGCCCCCCCAGCACATCCTGGTTGGGAGAGGTTGTGTAGGTAAAGGGGGCAGATTAGACTGGAACCAATTGCTTTCTTTGATTTAATCAATACAGTGCAACTGAGTGCTGGGAAATGGTCGTTCCTGTGGTCCTGTGACACACTCCCTTATACCAACCTCTGGTTTAGTTCTCATAATGAAAACATAGGAAAGACAGTTACTGAAAGATTTCAGTAATAATCAATTGTAATGAGTCTGTTTCTAAATAACTAGTCAAGTATTAGCATCTCTCTATGTGAGTTTTAAAATGAAATAATCACTAAGATATAATTTAAATCTGACTTCCTTCCACAATAAGGGGAAACATACATAATTATGGTATCTTAAGCCTGTAACACAGACTTTGAAATTGGTGGCTGGGTCTGGAAGTGACCTTATTGTGACCCAGTAAGTCTTACACATGGTTAACATTAGACCCAAGAAAGCTTAGATCATGGAAAATATGGAATGAAGGATTTTGAAGGATTTAATAATGAGGACAAAAATTTTATTCCTACCTCAGTTTCTCCAAGACCAAAGAATAAGTAGGGCTTCTTTTCACATATAAACTAGCATTTTTCCTAATAAAAGATGATATAATAAAAAAAAATATTATTATACTCAGTTTAGAGGTGGGGGAACTGAGACTCAGAGAGATTCAAATAATATGCTTAAGGCCATCTGGCCAGGATTAAAACCAAAGTCTTCCACCTCAGGCTCCCTTTCTGCTACCTCATTTTCTCAAGGCGCTTACGTGAACTTCATTAAATCTGGAACTTTTGTCTATTGGAGTCACTGTAATAATCGTGCTGCCTTGAGCAGTGCCGGGCCCATGCTAGGTACTCAATAATTATTGCCTAGAGCAGTGTCTGGCTTACGGTAGGTGCTTAATAACAGTTTGTTGAATGAGTGAGTATATTGAATTCTGGAGACTGAATTTTATGTAGCTAAGAAGAAGAGTATTTCAAGTGTCTGTGACATTATCACCTTGATCAGTAATTTATTAACAACCAATACTAGTATTTAGATATTAGCAATGTAGGTAGACTGAGTCCATCAGCCTTTATTCTCTTCCACTTATCTACCCGTTTCTGCCTCCTTGTGTGTGGTTGTGGGTCAAGTCCAGCCTAGTTTTTCTCCTTGTTTTCCAGCTGATCCCAAGTTAACACTGCGTCTCCTGAAGTGATTTATTAATATTATGCTACTATAGGAAACTTTCATTGCTTCCTGTTTATAAAAAGAGCATATGTTAATACCTTCAGCATTTCGAGAGAGCAAGTAATGGTGAAGCATGCCGGTTTGGGAGTCGTCAGACCTGGGTTGGGATCCTGCTGCTTGCACTTGGTGGCTGTGTGACGTGGGAGAGATGCCCTTAAGCTCGCTGTCCCCCCAGTTTCCTCCTGTGACGACTTGTGTGGGGGTGGCTGTGCAGAGAGGTGCTCCGCAGAGGCCTTGGCACACAGAAAATGATGTGTGTGTGTAAATGGCACTGTCGGCCAATGAAAACATGTCATTTGTTAATATACTTTGTGAAGAGTATCATTTATCTAAAATTTGGATTTATTTTTTTAAAACATATAAACCTTTTCCATGTGTATGTTTTCCCACTTAACTTCATAATTTCAGATAGCACCTAACTAAGACCTCTTTTGGTGAATTGCCACGTTATTGCTGAAGTGCTTAATCTGCTGCCACTGCAAAATAAATACAAAATTCCTCTGTTAATTCCTTTGGTAAAAGTAACAAAGCCCTGCTTCATTAAGTCCAATATGGACCCTATTCACTATTTACTGTCCCAGAAGCCTAACTTATAGGCTCCTTCCCTAGGACTAGGGAAGGACACAGGTATAGGGCAAGTATATTAGCTGAGGTGCCCAACTGGAGTCACCAGACTCTTGGGCTGTTCAAGTCAACCAACTGGTTTGATCGATCATGATTTTTATGCTGAATTGACACATTGGTTATTTTGCATTGACTGGGTCAGTGTAAGTTAGTGGGAATGCTCAGACGGGCACTATCATTGTTGGTGCTACTTATCATTGTGCCGTGTATTGTTGGCTTTTCATTCAAGTGGCACCTGTCACACAAGCATCTTTAGACCAGGTCCACCCAGTCTCCAAACCCTGGTGAGAAGGGAGAGGCTGTGTGCTGCTAGAGGAAAGAGGGCTGGGGCAGTGAGTTGAGACAGAGGAGATGTGATCTCACGACTCACTCTTGTCTCATCCCACAACATTAAAGATCACCCTCTGCTTGCCTCAGCTGTCTCTTCAGTAAAATAGAGGTCATAATATCCATGCTACTTATTCTACAGAACTGTGGTAGGGACAGGATTTTTTAGAAAGTACTGAACTAAAATTAATATAAACCAGCATATGTGAAAGTGCTTTGAAACATAAAAGAAGCTTTTAAAATGAGAGGCGGCATCTGTTAAATTCATTGCAAAATCAAGTGGCACGGAGTTAGGTCCGCCCTCCCAGCCTGCATAAGCCAGACCCCATTCACATCATGACTAATGCAGAATTCACCAGGTGCTGGTGGACACCACTTGCATCGCAGGCCACAGGCTCATGAGAAGGTGGTTCATGTTCTACAGCGCTTACAGGTAGCTCATTCGTCCTTATATTGAAATGAAATGTCTTTCCATGGAATCTTCCCACTAGTCTTGGTTTTTATTCCAGAGCTTTATAGAATTCAACTGAGCGCCATCAATAGAATAATAGATGGCCTTTTAGATATTTGTTAGGTATTATTGCTCATTTTAGAAAAAAAAAGGAAATATGGAGAAACAATATGAAAAAAATAAAATCACCCCTGATGCTTCTTTTTTTTTTTTTATTTCAGGATATTATGAGGATATAAACATTTTGGTTACATTTTATGTCTTTGCCTCACCCAGGTGAGGATTAGAGGTATGCCCTTCCCTCTCTACAATGCTCACCACGTCGATTAGTTGTGAGTTTACCCTCACAACACCCCAATCCCTGGAGAATATTACTACTGTGTGACCACCATAGTGTTGATCAGTCAGTGCCAAATTTGATGGCAAGTACAAGTCTAGCCTATTCTTCTGATCTTGTGATAACTCACTTTGGAGGATGGGCTCAAGCTCTATCCAGGAAAATATAAGAGGTGCTAGATCACCGTCGTTTCTTATTACTGATATACCAAATTTTAATAATCCTCTCATGAATTGACGGGCAGTTGAGTTGTTTCCACATCCTTGCAATAGTGAATTGTGCTGCCATAAACATTCGGGTGCAGGTGTCTTTATCATAGAATGTCTTTTGCTCTTTTGGGTAGATGCCTAATAGTGCTATTGTGGGATCAAATGGTATTTCTACTTTTAGCTCTTTGAGGTATCTCCAAATTCTTTTCCACAGAGGTCGCACTAATTTGCAGTCCCACCAGCAGTGTAAGAGTGTTCCTGTCTTTCCACATCCTCGTCCCCATTTGTTGTTTTGGGATTTTTTGATAGAAGCCAATCTCACTGGAGTTAGGTGACATCTCATTGTGGTTTTGATTTGCATTTCTCTAATGATTAGAGATGTTGAGCATTTTTTCGTATGTTTGCTGGCCATTATTCTATCTTCTTTTGAAAAGTTTCTGTTCATTTCTTTTGCCCATTTATAAATGGGGTTGTTTGATTTTTTTCTTGTTGATTCTTTTAAGTTCTAGATAGATTCTTGTTATCAGCCCTTTATTGGATGTGCAGAGAGCAAATATTTTTCTCCCATTCTGTAGGCTATTTGTTCTAATGATAGTTTCCTTGGCTATGCAAAAGCTTTTTTATTTGATCAGATCCCATTTATTTATTTTTGTTGCTGCTGTGATTGCTTTGGGGATCTTCTACACAACAAAAAAAGAAAACTACAGACCAATATCCCTCATGAATATAGATGCAGAAATCCTCAACAAAATTTTAGTAAATCGAATTCAGCAGCATATCAAAAAAATAATTTACCATGACCAGGTGGGCTTTATTCCAGAGATGCAAGGCTGGTTCAACATACGTAAATCTATAAATGCAATTTGCCACATAAATAAAAGCAAGAACAAAGACCATATGATTCTCTCAATAGATGCAGAAAAAGCATTTGACAACGTCCAGCATGCTTTTATGATAAAAACTCGTAACAAAATAGGCATAGGCAGATTATACCTTAAAATTATCAAGTCCATTTATGAAAAACCCATGGCCAATATCATACTGAATGGGAAAAAATTATGGGAAACCATAATTGAACCAAAATTGAAACCCACTTAGAACCAGAACCAGACAAGGTTGCCCACTGTCTCCACTTCTATTCAACATAGTGCTGGAAGTCCTTGCTAGAGCAATTAGACAAGAGAGGGAAATTAAGGGCATCCAAATGGGGGCAGATGAGATCAAAATCACCCATGATTCTAACATGCAGAGATAAACACTGATGGCATTTTGGTGTATAGCTTTACAAATGCTCCTTATTTTAAAAAGAAAATTATACTGTATTTGAATATTCTGTAAGTCCTTTTGCTTACAGAATGTGATCAACCTTCCATGTCACAGACATAGAATAGTATTTTTTAACTTACTGAATATACTGTCATATAGGTTTATCTCATTATTGGGCATCTTTCTTGGTTCCAATGTTTTGCTAATATGAAGTATGTTTTAAACATCCTCCTGTTTAATTTTATTTTATTTACTTATTTTTACATAATTGTAGATTGATATACAGTTACAAGAAATAGTACAAAGAAGTCTCCTGTGTTCTTCACCCATTTCCCTCAATTAAAACATCTTGAATAATTATAGTACAATATCACATGAGATGATTGATATTGTACAATCTGCCAACCTTATTCAAATTTCTCCAGTTTTGCATAGCTACGAACACTATTCAGATTTTTCCATGCACTCATTTGTGTATATATGTATGTGTTTAGTTATATGCAAATTTATCACATGTATAGTTTGTGTAATCACCACCACAATCATGGTACAGAACTATCCCATCATCACAATAATCTCTGGTACTATCTTTTGGTAGCTACATCTAGTCTCCAGTTGTTTCATTTTTAACCTAAGTTTTCTTTTGTGTTAGATCATTTTGTGACATGTGCCATACTGACCTACATTTTCCCTTGCCATTCTTCTTGGGCTTGTCCTCATATTTTAAAAATATATATACACACACACACACACACACACACACACACATACATATACATGTTTAATAGAGATGGGAGTCTCACTATGTTCCTCAGGGTGGTCTTGAGCTCTTGGTCTCAAGCAGTCCTCCTGCCTCAGCCTCCCAAAGTGCTAGGATTACAGGTGTGAGCCACTCATTGCACCCAGCCCACATTTTAAATTTAGACTGAATTTAGAGTGAGAAAATATTGCCTGATTCTTCTAACTTAAATATTTCTCATCATGTGATTTTATTTTATTTACAGTGAAATTTTTGTTAATGTTGAATATTTAGAATCTGTCACATGGTAGGCATTCAATAAGTATTTGAGAAATGAAAGGACAAATTAGTTCAAAAATTCATAAATATCCATTGAGCATCTACTATGTGCCAGGCACTGTTCTAGGTGAACAAACAGAAAAAATTGTTGACCTTGTCAAGCTTACATTTTACTAAAATGAGTGAAGGACATGAATGAACAAATAAAAATAGTGTCTTATGTAACCCAAGAAGTTTGGAATCCCACTTAAAAAGTCATTTCCAAAGGTGAGGACACTCTTGGTTATTTGGGATAAGGAGGGATATGGAAAGTATGATGTTTCTTCCCATAGTCTGGGAACCCTTTTAGGAGCTGAGATCAAGTTCATTACAAAGGAGAGCATTGGATGTACAGGCATGCCTTAGCTTCCATGGGGGATTGGTTTCAGACCTCCCTTGGATACCAAAATTCCTGAATGCGCAAGTCTCTGGTATAAAATGGGGTAGTAATGTAGTATTTGCATATAATATATGGACATCCTCCCTTGTACTTTTTTTTTTTTTTAGAAGACAAGGTCTCTTTCTGTTGCTTGGGCTAGAGTATAGTGGCACAAGCATAGCTCACTGCAACCTCAAACTCCTGAGCTCAAGTGATCCTCCTGCCTCAGCCTCCCAAGTAGCTGGGACTATAGACATGTGCCACCATGCCTGGCTAATTTTTTAAAAATGTGTTTTATAGAGATGTGGTCTCAATATGTTGCCCAGGCCAGCCTTGAACTCCTCCTGGCCTCAAGCACTTCTCCCACCTCAGCCTCCCAAAATGCCAGCATTACAAGCATAAGCCACTGTGCCCAGCCTCCCTTATACTTTAAATCATCTCTATACTACTTATAATACCTAATACAATATAAATGTTATGTAAGTAGTTGTTACATTATATTGTTTAAGGAATAATGTCGAGAAAAAAGTATGTACATATTTAGTACAAATGTAGGTTTGGGGTTTTTTTTTTTGAATATTTTTGATCTGAGGTTGGTTGAATCCATGGGTGTGGAACCCATGGATATGGAGGGCCAATTATATTTCCTATAGGATTCTTCCTTCCAACACTCCTGTCTTAGTCTGCTTAGTGTTGCTGTGAAGAAATGCCCAAGGCTGGGTAATTTATAAAGAATAAAGGTTTATTTCGCTCACAGTTCTGCAGGCTGTACAAGAAGCATGTTGCCAGCATCTTCCACCATTCATGGTAGAAGGCAGACGGGAGCTGGTGTGTGCAGAGACCACCAGGCGAGGGAGAAAGCTTGAAGGGATTTGTGTCAGGCTCACCCCTGAGGGAGGACATTAATCTATTCATGAGTGATTCCTCCCGCATGATCCAAACACCTCCCATTAGGCTCCACCTCCAACATTGGGGGTCAGATTTCAACATATCCAAACCATAGTAACTTTCTTTCATAGTTTGGTCTTCATGGGTTGGTGTTCTAACTGCCAGTCTTTATTCCCACACTGGAAGAAACTAACAGCTTCCATCCATATATTTTCATAGAAGAATGTGATATTCATCTTTTCTTGTTCTTTTACTTAAAAAATATCTAAAACCTCTTATTAAAACACTTCACAATTATTCAACTTTGTTACATTTTAAAAGGGGTTTTATTAAAAGAATATTAAGAACATCATTCTATGTTTGATTTTACCAATGCCAGTTAATAAGTTTATAACCCAATAACCAAAGCTCAGTTATTTAATCTGTGGCAGGAGAATTTGCTATCTGTGGCTAAAAGGACTTGAGGGCCATGGGATACAGTGCTCAAAATCTGCCTGTGTGCATTTGCTGGGATGATTTAAACTACCAAAGTAATTTCACAGGTAGACACGCAGCCTAACTGATATTTTCCATTTAGTATAATATGCTCAGTTGAGTAAGGATTTTGCTAGCTGATTAATAGTCACATATTTGGAAGTGTGTATTTTAGACTTTTGGTGGTGATTTTCTCTGCTTATGTTATATAAAAATTTTAAGCAGACCGCTATGTTTTTTTAACTCATCTGGTGGTGCAGTGCAATCCATCTTAATTTACTGATTATTGTTGGATTTTAGACATCTTCTCCAGATAGCCTAGTAAGGCTTTGTATACACTGGATTCTTTTAGGACGTTTATAGTGAAGTAAGGCAGCAGCTTATTCTAGAGCATTATCCTGTTGGCCTCTTTGATCTGGGATTCTTTCTGAGAGAGCCACTCATTAGGTAAGTACCCTTCAAAGGAGAGGCAGGGTGCAGAAAATGATAAAATCAATTTATTCTTTACTTCATGCCAACATGAGAAAAGACAAATCACATTTCTTTAAGGAGGAATCCTAAGTGCCTAGCAATTTGGACAGGATAAATGGAGCCTGGGAGAGGAGTTTGGAAGGCAACTGTTACTTAAAATTGATAAACTCAGTCATAAGAGGGATATAGTAGTTTACAGAGATGTTATGGAGATGGAATGAGATTGTGCATTTGGGAGAAAGTGATATATATATATATATATATAACTTTTGTATATTAATATGTTAGGTATGTCCATTACAGTTAGCATACACTGATCCTATCTTTAAATTACAATTTGGCCTCATGCATTCAAGAATTTTCCTTATTGTGGCAGCACAATTCTTTCTCCAACCAACGATTTGTTTAGAAAAACATTGACATATCCAAGTTTTTAAATATTAAATACTGTAGTTGTGTCCCAGGATATCCCCATCTGTCTGTTTGGGTTTACTACCTGCTCAGTTCTAAAAGGTATTTGAGTCAGCTAGAACACTGATGGTTGCAGCCTTCTAAGTTACCTGCAATGATTGAGGACAGGTAGCAGAGAAGAAAGGAATAAATGTCATGAAGAATGGCTCATTCAAAATTGATTTTGGTTTGAGTGGTGACATAATGCACAGTTGCTTACCATTCATGATTTCTCATTCCCTCTTTTAACCCTGAAGTCGGTGGCTTCTAGTCTATAGCAGAAAAGACTTGCTAATTCACAAAATGTACAGTGGGTAAGTAAAACTTAACTATAAAGAAAATAACTTTAGAATAGTGGAGTGTTCTAGGTAGCTTCAAATGCAAGGATCAGAAAACCCCAACATTCCAGAAGCTCGTGCAAGTACCCCTGCAGTCACCAGGGACCCATGCTCCTTTTGTCTTGATGTTTTGCCATTTTTAGCGTTTAGCTTCCATCTTTTGGTATATCACTTTTGCTTTGATTCTAGCTATCCAACCCATATTCCAGCCAGCAGAAAGGAGAAAAGAGGAAGAAGCCTTCCTGTCCTTTAAGTGATACATACCATCTATTGACAGCTGAGTCACTGAAGAATTTGTTCAGTAAATAGTTGTTGAGCATCTGCTATGTGCAGAGACTGTTCTAAGCCCACGCACTTATCTAAGCACTGTTCTAGGTGAACAGAAAGGACTCCGTGAACAAAAGTCTTCCTTTTGGTGGAGCTTATATTCTACTAGGTATGAGAACTAGTGTGGGGGAAGGGGCCACTGGCCAGTGTTGTAAGTCACGCAGTCACACTTAGCTTCAAGACCGGCAGGAAAATGCGGCTTGTAGCGGGTGGCTCTGTGCCCAGCTAGCATTCTGGGAATCCAGTACCAAGGAAGGAGAGGAAAAAGGAAGGAAAGGAAGGGGCAGTTAGCAGTCTTCTCCAAAATGAATAAAATATGAAAAAAATAGGTCAATTGGTATGTTGTCTCACTGAGCATCAAAAAAAACCCCAAAACCTTTGCAATTACACCTTAAAAGAGAATATTTCTAACAGACATTTACTCATATGCATATGTGTCTAGTATATCTGAGTTCATTTCTGGGTACCATGGTTGGTAAACTATGGCGAGTCATGTATGGAGGGAACAGGTTGAGGGATACCTGAAAATCTCATCATGCTTGGGATAGCTGATGGGTGAGTGGTGTTAGGTCCAGAGAAGGCCAAGAAGACAGATGCTTCTTTCACCTATTAAAAGGGGTGACATGCAAGAAAAGACATGAACTGATTTCTGCTGCCTCGGAAGATTGTGCTAGAGTTGGTAGGTAGAATCTAAGAGGAGGAAGATTTTTCCTTCAGCGCAAAAGAACTTTGCAGCACTAGAAACTCTTTCACCTGTTCTGGATGCTACACGAGGAATTCGAATCCCAAGTGGAGGGCAAAGGTGATCTCCAAGAATCCTTCCAAAGTGGAACTCTCTATAATTTCACTAAATAAAGGCCCTGGCACATAGATGACACTTAGGAGATGCTGGAATCTTCTTTGTTCCGTCCCTTGAGGAATTCTACTTGAATGCAGACACTTCTGCCAAAAGTTAAAAAAAAAAAAAATTACTCTTTGGTTTAGGATACTACCCTCTCTAATATAGGGCCACAATAGAATATCCCCTGAATTTTAGGACATTTATGTTTCATAAGACTCTTTGGATGTGACATATATAAGCCAAACAGAGATGTGTCTCATAACTCATTATAGCAAAAGAATCAAAGTGAGTTAAATGGAATGCCAGGTAGAATAAAGAGCTCTTCACTATCCCTGCCTTGAGAAATGTATTATCTCTGATTAAAATGCCTTCAGATAATTAAATTAGCCCAGGCATATAGACTATCAGTGCAGGTAGACTTTGTGTGATGGGATTAGTATTACCAGGGAGCATCTATTAAGTGCTTAGTACCTGGGCTAAATACTACACTTGCATATTGCTGCCATCTCTGTGAGGTGGGGAGTGTTATGGCCTCCATTCTTAGATGCAAACGCTGAGGCTCAGATACCTGGATCTCAAATAGAAGTCTGTTTGACACTGTAGTCCACTACTTTAACCACTAAGTACACTCTCTCCTAATGAAGAACTTGGGATGTCATGGTAAGAATCTCAAGTCTGGGAATGATGGGCCAGTTTTGATTAAACAGCAGAAGGCAGTGGGTGCTTCCTCCAGCTTGTCTCAGTGGATCAGCACAGCAGGCTCGGGTGATGGTGGGAGGGAAGGAACCCATTGGAGAAGGCCTTTGAAGTTGGCTTCCTTATCTTAAAACAAAATAAGGGGCATACTGTCTTCTGGCCAAAAACATGCACTGTATGTATAGTTTTAATAGTGAAAAATGTCAGTCAAAAAGGCCCTTGGCTTGGTGGTTTTTAATGGAAATACAAACATTTTCTGAGCTAGAGAAGTATAGTCTTTCAGCTTAAATAATCATAATCAGTAGTTAAATAATCCAAATACTTGTGAATCACAGAGCTTAAATAATTCCAAGCGCCATACTTCATGTTATCTCTATCCTCACAGCAGCCGCATGGGGACTAGGGAAGGTCACCCCCTAAGAAAAGGAAAGAGAAATATTCAGGCTTTCCAAGCTCCTCAAACATGGCAAGTCAACAGGGGTGGTTGTGGCCCTTTCTTCCAGTCCAAGAGCAACATCATGTTGGAAGAATTCTGAGATGTTCTGATCTAGCGCTGTGAGGGACATTGCCCGATTTGCCAGATTTAACCCCATGAGGCAAGGGACAGAGTAGCCACATCACACAAAGAGAGACCAAGGACAGATAGTACAGCAGGGTGACACATCAAATTCTGAAACAAGAATTATTTGGTGCAGTGAGCAGAGCTCTGGGGACTCTAGTCAACAGCCTGCTCTGCCAGTCATAGCTGGGTGGGCCCCGGCAAACCTGACCTGGGCTCTCCGTCTGTGATCAAGCCTGTGGACTCAGATGACCATGTTAATATTCTATGATTGTCTCAAGCCGTAGCTCTCAAGTAGGGGTGGTTTTGCACCCCCTCCCCTTCCCAGGGGACATTTGGCAAGGTCTGGAGACATTTTTGGTTGTCACATTGGAGGGGAGGTAGCACTGAAATCTAGTGGATAGAGGCCAGGGATGCTGCCAAACACCCTACAACACACAGGAGGGTCCCTAACAACAAAGAACTATCTGGCCCCAAATGCCAATGGTACTGGGATTGAGAAAGCCATAACTAGCCTCATTTTTAGACTGGTGTTTCTGAAACCAGGGAACAGAAAAAAGCTTGATAGGGTCTCATCTCTGATTTAACTGGACTTACTTTCAAAGGGGACTCAGGACGTGTTTTCCCCACTTAGGATGATGATCAGGCCCAGGGGGTGTGGTGGCCTGGGGACTTCCCATTTTGTATAGACACCTTTGACCTCTTGGCTCTGGCTTGCTTTCTTGGGACTGTAGACCAGCTCACCATGTAGCTCCCGAATGGAATTGGCACAGGTGTCAGATCCAGATCCTCAGGGGACTGAGCCCCCCAGGAGATGGAAACCCTGGCTGGGGTCCGGAAGACCTGTCCCATTAGTGCCTGCTGCCTGGCAGAGCACATGGTCCTGCCTAGCTCCAGTATTCCATCATCCCCTACCCTCTGGCGCTCCCTGGTCCTCAGTTTGTCCAACCGTAAATTAAGGGTGTGAATTTGGACAGTTTCAAAGGTTGGCTTGAGGCTCTGACCGGAGTGGGGAGGGGGGCAAGGGCAATGTACGTAACCTTAACATTTGTACCCCCATAATATGCTGCAATAAAAAGAAAAAAAATAAAATAAAATAAACTGCTACCATTGGCAAAAAAAAGAAAAAAAAAAAACCCACAAAGGTTGGGCCAGCCTTATCGACTGATGCATGATTATAATAGCCCCTTACTCTCTTTCCGCTGTTGTCAGTCCTTTCCATTTGTTCCTTCCTTCGTGACATCCCTCTGGGTAGCTAGGTCTTTCTCCAGGGAAACACTTCTTGTAATGGTCGCTTAGAGCAGAAAGGATAGAAGAAAGAAAATGAGAACAACAGAGAGGGGAGAATGCGTGTCAGCACAGGGCCTGAGGCCAGCCAAGGGAATCAGACCCCTGCCCCGATACCAAGTGCCGGCCTCAGCTGTGAAGGACAGGACGTGGACACATCCCAATTTGTAGGGTTTCTCTGCCTTTCTGTGATATCTTCCTTGTGTAGGTAAAATCTAGTCCGGGTGTCATCCAGGGAGGCTTCCACCCTGAGGATGCAGAGGATAAACACCAAGATCTATGCCTTCGCTGGAAGGAGATATTACAAAAGGCTCCAAGTCAGTGAAGACTTAGAGGGTTTTAGGGGAGGGATAGCGTGGAGGTGGGGAAGGCTTTGGAAGTTCTTGGTCCCTGGTAAGCATTCAATAAAACTTTGTTGAAGGAATGAATGAATGCTGATGAAAATTCACTTTGCCTTCTGCTGGCTGCTTCTTCCTCCTTCCCCCTTCCGTCTCCTCCCTGGCCTTCCTCTAGTCTACAGTCGACTCCCGCTCCTCCTCCTCCTCTCTCTTGTTTTCCACACTTCCCCCCACCTTCCCCTCTCCTTTTCTTTTCTCCTCTTTCCTACCTCTGTTCTGGTGCCCTACAGAGTGCAGGGGTTCAAAATGTTTTCTGAATTTTCTCAGCATAATGGTTGTATTGCTGGATTCTGATTTTGATTATTGGGCAGGAGGCAGACAGAACAGGTGGGAGGGAGAGAGACAGAGTTTTCAGGCAGAGAAGGGGCTGGCTCCGGCAGTGTTGCCTGGGGAGCGAGGTGTGTGTAGGGGACCGCTCAGTTCCCCAGGACCAAAGCGATTGAGAACTGTGGCTTGAAGCCAAGCCACCAGTCCCCTGGGACAAGTCTTTTGTTTATCAGTCACAGAATTTGGGAACCAATAGTTGGTGGAAATTGAAACGCTGTGTTTGACTTGATCTTTGGGTTAACCCAATATCCCTGGGATCTTAATTCGAACCTGCAGGAAGCTGAACCAACTTTGAGAATCTGTTGCTGCCTCCCACCTGATACCCGCCTGCTTGCCGAGCGCTGCAGCTAGTGCCGGCCTGCAGCTCTGGCGCCTGCTGTCTTTCTGCTCTGCTGTGGAATTGGTGTTTGGGTATTCGCTGAGCCCTGAGCGCGGAGCTTCTTTCTCCTCCTGGCTATGCCTCTGAAAGTGTTTTTGGACAATGTTCTCGTCAACGTCTTTCCAGGGCCTCCGTCAGCTAATGCTTTATTGTAAGGCGGTGTGGCTGGTGCTCGCTGTTCTCCCCCAGCCCGCCAGTTTCCGGGAAGCGGCGTTTGCGGGCTGCCCCTCTGAGGCTTCCTTGCTGGCTGACTCTGGGTGTGTCTGGGGCCGGTCAGAGGCACGGCAGGACACGTGAGCGTTGCAGGGGGAAAGTCCAGGGAATTATTCCCTGCTCCCTTTGCTTTGGGGCCAGGGTCTCCGGCAGGAGCGGCTTCCCTCCGTGGCTAGAACTGGCTGTCCGCAGGGCCCGTCCACGGCTCCAGCCTGACAGGCGGTCATGCTGCCCCAGGCTGCTAGTGCCCGCTCGCCTCAGCATCTCGCTGTTTCATTAGCCCTGCCCACCCCTCCCTCTGTAGCCCCTTCACTGAGGCCCCCTCATTGGAACCATGTGTGGCGAATTCTGTTTCCTCCAGGACCCAGACCATGTGGTGGGGAAGGCCATGGTGCCCTGGTCAGATACGTAAGATCTGTTAGAATGATTTAAGAAAGTGTTGTTAGAAAATGTTTACATTTGCCATATTAAGTAATTTTAGAAAAAGAAGCTGATTGCTTGATACTAAAGTCAAAACACTAAAACAAAACTGCCATTCTGTGGTTTTCTGAAAAGGAATGGCTTTCAAATGACCCCTCGACAGGAATGGCTGCTGCTTCCCCTACCTTAGAAGGGCGTGGGGCTGAGGTTCCCAGAGTCAGCCTCAGTCTCGGGAGGAGTGAAAACATCCCCGAGCTCCTGCCAGGGACAAGGAAATCCCCCACCCCCTTATTCTTCAGGCTTAGAAGGTTGGTTTGACTAAAAGGAAGAGGTTCTTGAGATGGAAGCAAAGAGCATCTGGCGGTCCCTGGCCAGAGTGTAGGTCCACTGCCTCTAGGCCATGGGTGGCATTCTTTCAGCCAAGCTCAGAACATTTTTGGTTTCCATGCAGCTAAAGGCAGTTGCAGCTTTTTGTCGCAGCTGCTCTAATCCAGCACCCTAGACTCAGGTACAAGCAAACTGAGTGCTCCTTCTCACTGAGTCAGGCATGTAGGCTGGCTGTGTGCTTGACCACTACACTGCAGTCTCCTGGGCTTTTGCACAGAGAAAAGATTTGGATGCGGGCACACTAGCTAGGAAGCTGCTACAGCCTTCCTGGTGAAGAGAGCTTGGTCTAGGATGGTGGCAGTGGATGTGGAGGGGAGTGGAAGGCTGAACAAGACCTGCAGGAAGCCACATGGGTGGTATTGGGCTTAGATTGCCTGTAGGAGTAATGGAGAAGGTTTCTCTCTCTTTCCCTTCTTCCTGCCAGCTCTGCCCTGGCTCCCCCGAGCACTTTCATCCCTCCATGCATGTGGGCTGTAAGGGAGTTGTGGCAACTGTTGCTCTAGTCCAGGGTCTCTCAGCACAGCCCTGTTGACACTGAGCTGGATAATTCTTTGTTGTAGGGGACTGTCCTGTGTTTAGCAGTATCCTTGGCCTCTACTCATTAGACCATAGTATCAATCTTCCTCTCCTTGTTGTGAGAATCAAAAATGACTCCAGACACTGCCAGAAGTCTCCTAGAAGGCAAACTTACCAGTACTTGAAAACAGCTAGTCTATCCCTAGCCTGTGTGTGTAGTTTCCCTCCTTGGACCAGTGGCCCAGCTCTTCCCTGGAATACCCTGGGCTTTGAGCCAGTGTGTTAGTGGCACTACTAGAGTTTTAACACTGGCCCATGCCCAGCACCTTGGGAGGCAGATGGGCCCAGACTGGGTAGATTCAGGAAGCTTAGAAAGGATTCTTTTGTACTATTCAACAACATCATCCCTCCAACAGTCTTTGGATGGATATCTAAGTGTCTAGACACTTAGCGATCACTCAGAGCCATTTTCTTTGGGGACATAAACTTTTAAGTTCTATGCAACTGATTCCAACATGAGCCTTTTGTAATCTACTCTAATGTTTAGGCATTGCCTGCCGCTAATATTTCTGGAGCAACTATTTCCTAAACAGCTCCACAGCTTTCCTTTGTGGACATTCATGTATTTAAAAGGCCTTTCTGTTGAAGGTAAGTAAGCTGCCCCTTTGGAAAGCTGAACGTATCAAATGCTTGCATTTAAAAGAGAGGAGAATTTTAAAGAATTTTGGTCGGTTGAAAATTCCGTACTAAGTCATATTTTTAGAAAGTATCTTGAGAAGCCTGTCCTTAATGTGGCAACCATGCAGATACCTGGGAGAAGCACACAAGCCTTGGAATGAGCTATGGCTGTAAGTCAGGTATTGATGAGTGGTGGTTTCTCTTCCTCCAGAGGCAGGGATGCCTCTGAAATGGAGTGGGGTAGTCCAGTGAGGACTGTCTCTTCCCTGATTGGTGGCCTGATGGGCTTGGGTAAATTACCATTAATTTCTTAAATGTCAATTACATACAAAGGTAAAATGAACTCCCATATACCCTTAACCCAGCTTCAGCAACTATTCAGCTCATTGCAAATCCTGCTTCCTTATGTCCCCTACATTCCTCACCCGATCCCTGGATTATTTTGTAGCAAATCTCAGATGTTATATCATTTCATCCTTAACTATTTCAGTACAAACATTATTTTTTCAGATAAACATTTTGACAACAAATTACAAAAGCTTTAAGGTGGAGGAAAATTCTAATGAAGGCCTTTCCTCATAAAATTGAAACCCCCAGGACCCAAATATGAAAGCCTTAGATTTTAATTTTTTCAAATGTTGCTATAAAACAGCAAATTGACCATTTGGGGGATACTACATGGGAAATCAGAAGAATTTCTACCACTTGACACATTCCTTAATTGATTTTTGACTCTATTCTCCCAGGATTTTGCTTAAGTCTCAGTGTTCCCAGGGCTGACATGATTGTATCTTGGTAGAATTTTGTTATCGCTTAGTGATCATTGGCATTTCTACACATGAAAGGAAGGCCTTTTCTTGATCCTTTCTCTTTTCAGCTTGTTAACTGAATGGTAACTCTTCAGAATTTTGAAGAAACAAACAACTTTCAGAGTGTGAACTTGAACTGGTGATTGGTCACGTCTTCTGTACCTAAGCATTCTCAGGTCTTGATTAATGGCAGCTTTTCTGCAGAGAATGAAACCGACATTAAGCTCTTTGTAAGGAGATTAAATTCCTGAATCTCTGGCGAAGTCTGAACATAATCACTCAGCTTCTTGCCCTGTTTTTGTCAATGAACACATAAGCATCACATTGCCTTGCCCTGAGAATAAAACTCTCCATTTTATGGGGAAAACTGATTAATTTCTACAAGGTTGATCTTGTGCATTAATTAATTGAATTATCATTTATTGAGCAATAACTAGGGCCCTCTTACTGCACTAGATGTTGACCCAGTCATGGCTCAGACGTAGTCCTTGCCTTCCAGGAGCTTACTCTAGTTTGGGTTCTTTGAGTGCCCTTTGTACATTCAACTTTGGCACCACATTGGTCATTTGAAGGGGCAGTGGCATAGTTACATATCCAAATCTCCCTCAGTTAGGTCACCATGGGATATGGTTGGGTTGAGCCAGATTTTTTTTTGGGTTTGGCTTTCCACTTTCATTGTTCTAGAAGAGAATGACTCAGAAAGCCTAACAGCTGGGTCAGGATCTTGGGCAGCATTCTAGGCCTACAATAGGAGGTAGGGAGAGAAAGTGTCCCAAAAGGGACATGAAATGTCAAAGCTGGAGTCCCACACAAAAACAGACTTTGTGTCCATCACAGTTCAGTTGACAGTTGAACTTGATCCAAGCAAGACTGAATGGTGACAATTAAGTGTCATCAGGGAAACTTAGTGCTTCCTAGCATGTAGCCTGTAATCTCCTCTGCTAGTGCTCCCTAACTCCTTGGCAGTATCTCTAGGAAGGGGTCTTTTAACCTATTCTTGACCCTGGAGTGATGAAGGATGCGTTATCACCAGGGTAAGTGCCTGGTCTTTGAGGGTCAGGAAATGAGTTTGAATCTTGGCCCTACACCTATTCTGTTCTCTCTGCAACCTTGGCCAAGTGTGCAAATGACAGTGTCTCCTTCGTGAGGATTATATGAGTTAATACACATAAAACACTTAGCCCAGGTCTCCTGCCTAGTCAGTCTTAACGAATCTACTCGTCAGTGTTCTGAGGGAACTCATTCCCTCTTCAGAGAACTGTCTCTTAAAAAGTTTGCCTTTTGTTACACTATAAAAACTTGCTTTGCAATTTCACTCCCTTCCTTTTTTTTTTTTTTACATTTTGCTTTTTGAGGCCATTGAAGCATTTACTTTTTCATGACCCTTGAGTATTTAAGGTGTTCTCTTGTCTTCTCCTCTTTCTAATACCTTTCACGCTATAGAATCTTCTCACCACTGTGTGAAAGTACCACATCCTCCTCCTCCTCTTCTGGTGCCAGGTTTTGAGTATCCATCCCCTTTGAACACTCTGTGCACTCTTTCTCTGCACGTTCCACAGATAGCTAGTGGGCACCTTCCTGGTGTCATGGTCCCTGCCTAGTAGAGCTCACACTCTTAACGAGGAAGTTGGTGGGATGAACTGGGAATTACAATTCAGGGTGGCAAGTGCTCTGGAAAGGAAAGTCCTGGGTGTTGTGGGGCTTTCTGGATTGGGAAGAAGCCTGGGGGTGGAGGGAAGCTCCAGGAGGGAAGGACATTTCAACTGAGCCCTGAAAGGTGAAAGTGGGTGAGATAAAGAAGGAGGGTAGAGTAGTGTTTCACAGGGGACTCACAATCTAAGGCAGTATTCAGATGGCCAATGAAAATATTTAATGATTAAACAGACAGGGTCTTGCTAAAAGTCCAAAACCGTTCTGGAAGGTTCTGCTGAAAGTCACCATTCTTATGGGTAGAGGTCCCCAAATGTCACTGCTATAAATATGCGGTAATAGATAATCTTCTACCATAAGATGCTTGACTCCTAACCTTATTTTTGCCTTAAGACAGATAGGTTCCCCTCCAAGCAGGGCTAGAGACCCCTTTTCCCCCATTTTCACATTCTTCATTGAAAGTTGGCTATCAACCCAAGTCATTTTTCCCCAGTTGCCATTAGGGATGCTATTTCCACAATGTATAGTAACATTGTTTACATTGACATTGGTCAGCTCTAACTGGATATACAATTTTTGGCATTACCTTTCCCTCTTGATGGTATTAGAAATAATTTATATGTTTATAATAAGAAAGGATTTAGAAAAAAATAAGATATACAATGAAAGAGGCTCCCAGAACTGGTCTGGAATTTTTCAGGGAGATACTGAGCTTGGAAAATATTATTTAAAACTCCAGCTTGGAGTTAAGCTTTTTAATACAACATAAAAGTGTATACATGAAAATCTGTGGCAGAAAACTTGAACCACTTTCCATTGCATAATCTAATGTTTTATTATTTTAATATTTGAAATATCACAATGATTTTTTAAAAAAAGAATATAAAATCTTAGGAAGAGTTGACTCTTGCCAAGGCTGACCTCAGCCAAAATGGGCCTCTGCCCCTTAGCATCTCTGAAAACATGCTTTCTTTGAGTTTTATTAACTGAGGAAATAATAATGATCAAAATTATGGAAGGAGATGGTGTTTTTATTGAGCAGCAGCCAGTAGAGGACCAGGAAGGCTTCAACCTCTTATGTCAAAGTCCACAGAACAAGGGCTCTCCAAAATCAGCTGGGAGGGAAGGAGAGCTGGCTTCCTGGGTATTTCTTTGTTCTTTTTTCTTGTCTCCTGAAACTCTCTTAGCAACGTTCACTTCAGCCTCAGTAGCACCCAGAGCAGAACTGATCAATTACAGGCTCCAGGGTTGTCAAATGCAGCCAACAAACAGATTACAGATAAATCCAGCAGACTTTCCTACATCTTAGACACAGGTTACATTATGACCAGCCCTCCCCACCTCCAGAGTGTGGTCCGCCTGCTGGAGATGCAGGGATGACCGTGCACGTGTGTCTGTGCACGGCTGACACACACCACGCAGGAGCTTCCTGATGAGCCCGAGAAGTGCAGAGGTTACTTTAAAGATTAAGGGACTAGTGGTATGTACAGTGTACACATGGTCAGTAAAGTAGGAGAGAGGAGGAGGAGGAGGTATGCTATCATCACGTCAGGGCCAAATAAATGTGGGAGATTGTCTATGATAGATGATTAGAAATTCTGTGAGTACTAGATATTGTAATAGTACAATGGGTTGGGTTATATTGATTCCTTGTCTTATTAAGATAAGAATAGTAAGTCACATTTGTATAGGACTTCATAATTATAAAAGTGATTTCTTTTGTATAATATTTTGAAGTGACCAATAGTAGTGATGTTATATCTCTTTTCATATCTGAAAAATCAAGAAATGATATTTATTTTGAAATTGATTTACGTCTTTTAAAAAATAGAAATTACATATATTTAATACATATTTTGAGAAATACTGACTGGCAAAAAGAGGAAAGTATTTACCCAAGAAAAAGACTTGACTTTTTGAATTCTTTTCTTCCTTTCTTCTCTTTAGTTTGCATAGATGTGTTTGTACTTTGTTGCTATTTTTCTTTTGTTTTTTTCTTATTCATCTATGTGGAGTAATGCTTGCTGTTCTGTAGCTTTTGTAAAATAAATGCTTTTTTTCCCCCAAAAAATTGAATATAGATGAAACAGTGCATGTACAGTTACTATGGGTGAAGGGAACACTTATAGCTTAGATTCAGAACTCATGGTCAGGGTTTAACTGTTTGATTTAAACCTTAAAACACTTCTTGAGTACCTACCACGAGCCAGGCCCTGTGCTAGGCACCGTGTGGGAGATGGGGTGGGTGGGTGGTAAAATGCTGCCAAGATGTCAAGACATGGAGGGGGCTTCAGTGAACTTAAGCTTTAGTTGGGATGAGACTTAAGAAAGGATATTAGGAAGTAAATAAGAGGAAAAGGCAGCAAGGAAGGAAAGGAAATTACTTAGGGAGGAAAGGAGAGAATTGAGTAGGAAAGAGGTAAGAAAGGAGTAACTGAAAACCTCGTACACTCACACATCTGCCAGTGGGACTGTGGAATGGTGCAGCCACTTTGGAAAGCAGTTTGGCAATTCCTCAAAATGTTAAACACAAGAGTTACCATATGACACAGCAATTCATTTTCTAGGTATAGACACCAAAGAAATGAAAACATGTAGTCACACAAAAACTTGTACGTGAATGTTCACAGAAGCATTATGCATGATAGCCAAAAAGTGGAAATAACTCAAATGGATGAATTGATGTTAAGTGGGTAAACAAAATATGGTACATCCATACAATGGAATATTATTCAATAATAAAAAGAAATGAAACATTGGTAGATGCTCTAACATGGAAGAACCTTAAAAACATCATACTAAGTGAAAGAAGTTAGTCACAAAAGACCACGTATTATATGATCCAATTTATATGACAAATAGGTACATCTGTAGAGACAGAAAATAGATTAGTGGTTGCCTAGGGCTGGTGGAGGGGGAGTGAGGGGTGACTGGTAATGGGAATGGTGTTCTGTTTGGGATGATGAAAATTTTCTGAAATTCGATTGTGGTGATGGTTTCACAACTCCATGAATATACAAAAACTCATTGAATTTTACACTTTAAATGGGTGAATTGTATGGTATGTGAATATCTCTACAGAGCTATTAAAGTAGAAGCACTGCATAGTGCTGTGAAATCTGCAAAGACTTATGAGTTACGTCCATGTCCGTGTTTATATACAGCCTGTTTGAAGGTGGGATACATATAAAAAGATTGGAAATACTAGATCACAGCCTCAAAATCATAGTGTGCATTACCAAGCCAAAGGGACTGGCACGTGAAGTGAAACTTAGTCATGTGAATTCAATCCACTTGTATTTATTTTGAGTCCTATAGTAGGTACCAAGCCCAGTGCTAGGAGCTGAAAGTAGCCAGAGAAGGTTGCATAATTGGGTCATTATGCTATAACCTAGATACATACAAAGGCTTTTTCAGTAGTTCCCCAGAAATGAGAGAGAAATTCATTTGGCCTGTGAGCAGAGGGGGACTTGGAAAGTAATGTTTAAGCTGAGTCTTGGGGATGGAATAGTTCAACAGGTGAAGAAGTGAGAATGTCTCAGGGAGGTGGATAAGAGGAGCTAAGTAAAGACTTGTTAAACAGGAGGTGTGGTGATCATGGTGATAATGGTGTTGGTAGTGATGATGGACAACGATGATGATAATGGTGACGATGGTGATAGCAATGATGTTGGTGATAATGACAATGATGGAGATGATGATGTGGCGATGATAATGGTGATGACCCAGCGTTCATGGCCTCGGTTGTGGTGCCGCTGATGTTGATGACTGTGATTACGATGGTGTTGGTAGTGATGGTTTGGCAAAGACTGAGTTTGAGGGACATCTGAGTCATCTAAATGATGTGGCTCCAGAAATCTGCAGCCATGGGCTTTGAGCTGTACATGGTGGCCAGGAGCACCTATTATTGGCTTGTGCCTTCCTTTTTGATCAAATATTATCTTTCAGTCAGGTTTATAGAAGCTATGCATTGGCCTATCAAGGAGGAGCCAAGCACATTAGCAGTTAATTAATTGCTACACTTGAACCTAAAATACAGTGGCCCTTACTTTTGCAATCAGCAACTACTCATGTCAGTGATTTTCTTGGAGGTCTACTATATGCTTGGTTCTGGACCTCACAATGACCCCTCTCGTGAAATCTTTAGGTTAAAAATATTGTTTAACCATATGAAATTGCCGTTTTTATAGGTCAAAAACCGGTGAATATCAGCAACTTCATCTGGCTCAAGCTATCATATGTATACCTGCTGCCGACTTATGTCCCCTACTCTCTTTGTTGCATGTGTGGGGTGGGTATGAGGGGTCAAACACAGAGACACATTATCTTGGCATTATTACAGCCTTCATGCCATTGACTCTGCATGAGCATGTGTGTTCCTAGAGAGGACAGACACTATTAGTATATATCAGTGCAATCCAGCACTGTAGCCATGACCAGTATGTGGCTATTGAGCACTTCAAATGTGGTTAGTCTGAATTGAGGTATGCTGTGAGTGTAAAACACACACCTGATTTCAAAAACTTAGTATGAAAAAAATATGTAAATTATCTCAGTAATAATTTATATATTGATGCTATGTTCAAATAATGGTATTTTAGATACATTAGGTTAAATGAAAATATTAATATAATCTGTTTATTTTTACTTTTTAAATGTGTCTGCTAGAAAATTTGGCTTGTGTTATATTCTGTTTGACAGTGCTGCTACAGACAGAAAGGGCATCTTTTTTCCCTCTTTTTAAAATTTTTTTTTAAATTTCAGTATATTATGGGGGTACAAATGTTAGGTTATACATATTGCCCTTGCCTCCGCCCCGAGTCAGAGCTTCAAGCGTGTCCATCCCCCAGACAGTGCGCATCGCACTCATTATGTGTGTATATACCCATCCACTCCTTCCACCTCCCATCTGCCCAACACCCAATGAATGTTATTCCTATATGTCCTCTTAGGTGTTGATCAGTTAATACCAATTTGCTGGTGAGTACATATGGTGCTTATTTTTCCATTCTTGGGATATTTCACTTAGTAGAATGGGTTCCAGCTCTATCCAGGAAAATACAAGAGGTGCCATATCACCATTCTTTCTTATAGCTGAATAGTACTCCATGGTATACATATACCACATTTTATTAATCCATTGATGGGCATTTGGGTTGTTTCCACATCTTTGCAATTGTGAATTGTGCTGCTATAAACATTCGAGTGTAGATGTCTTTTTTATAGAATGTCTTTTGTTCTTTTGGGTAGATGCCCAGTAATAGGATTGGTGGATCAAATGGTAGATTTACTTGTATCTCTTTAAGGTATCTCCATATTATTTTCCACAGAGGTTGCACTAGTTTGCAGTCCCACCAGCAGTGTATGAGTGTTCCTATCTCTCTGCATCCATGCCAACATTTGTTGTTTTGTGACTTTTTGATAAAGGACATTCTCACTGGAGGTAAATGATATCTCATTGTGGTTTTGATTTGCATTTCCCTGATAATTAGAGATGTTGAGCATGTTTTCATATGTTTGTTGGCCATCCTTCTGTCTTCTTTTGAAAAGTTTCTGTTCTTGTCCTTTGCCTACTTTTTGATAGGGTAGTTTGATTTTTTTTCTTGCTGATTTTCTTGAGTTCTAAATACATTCTAGTTATCAGCCCTTTATCAGATGTGTAGCATGTGAAAATTTTCTCCCATTCTGTAGGTTGTCTGTTCGCTCTCGTGATAGTTTCTTTGGCTATGCAGAAGCTTTTTAATTTGATCAGGTCCCATTTATTTATTTTTGTTGTTGCTGTGATTGCCTTTGGGGTCTTCTTCATAAATTCTTTGCCTAGGCCAATGTCTGTAAGAGTTTTTCCAACATTTTCTTCTAGAATTCTAGTAGTTTCATGCGTTAGGTTTAAGTCTGTTACCCAGTGTGAGTTGATTTTTGTGAGAGGTGAAAGGTATGGATCCTGTTTCAGTCTTCTACATGTGGCTATCCAGTTTTCCCAGCACCATTTATTGAATAAGGATTCTTTTCCCCAGTGTATGTTTTTGTCTGCTTTGTCAAGGATTAGATGGCTATATGAGGATGGTTTTATATCTGGGTTCTCAGTTCTGTTCCATTGGTCTATGTCCCTGTTCTTGTGCCAGTAATAAGATATTTTAATTACTATAGCCTTGTAGTATAGTTTGAAGTCTGGTAAATTGATGCCTTCCATTTTGTTTTTATTGCCTAGGATTGCTTTTGCTATACGGGGCTTTCTCTGGTTCCATACGAAGTGTAAAATTATTTTTCTAGATCTGTGAAAAATGATGTTGGTATTTTGATAGATATTGCATTGACTCTGTAGATCACTTTGGGTAGTACTACTTTGGGTAGTACAGACATTTTAACAATGTTGATTCTGCCGCCCCACAAGCATGGTGTGGTCTTCTACCTGTTTATGTCCTCTGCTATTTCCTTCTTCAGCGTTTCATAGTTCTCCCTGTAGAGGCCTTTTATCTCTTTAGTTAAATGTATTCCTAGGTACTTTATTTTCTTTGTTGCTATTGTGAAGGGAATTGAGTCTTTGATTTGGTTCTCAGCTTGACTGTTATTGGCGTATATGAATGCCTCTGATTTGTGTGTATTGATTTTGTATCCTGAGACTTTACTGAATTCATTTATCAAATCTAGGAGTCTCTTGGTCGAATCCTTGGGGTTTT
>CAUYRT010032900.1:0-72947 GCA_963574885.1 Lepilemur ruficaudatus
ATGGTGGCACATGCCTGTAGTCCCAGCTACTCGGGAGGCTGAGGCAGGAGGATCACTTGAGCCCAGGAGTTTGAGGTTGCTGTGAGCTAGGCTGACGCCATGACACTCTAGCCCGGGCAACAGTGAGACTCTGTCTCAAAAAAAAGGAAACAGCGGCACAAAGACCTGGCCATGAAGTTTTGAGGGATTCAGGCAGGCTGGCAGCGAAGGACAGCTTAGAGAAGGGCATAGAGGTGGGACCACAGGGTTAAGCTTGAGAAAAGGTGAGTGTCCACAGGTACCTGGAGCACTAGGTGGAGACACAGTAGGCAGGGAAGACTTAAGCCAAGCCGAGAGAGGCCTGAATTTATTCTATGAGCAGTTTTTGAGCAGAGAAACAACACAATTGGAATCGTGCCTCAGAATATGTTTACTTACAAGCATTTGGTCCAGTTAGTGTTTTTCCCCATTTAACTTCCTAAAGGAATTTTGATCTTTGAAGAGCAAACAATGGCCATCTCCAAATGTCAGAAGTTTTGTTTTGTTTTGTTTTTGTTTTTGTCCTTTTATACTTTGTAGTATGTGGATTTCTTTAGCTGTGTTCTTAGCTACAACGTAAATCTGACCACTTAGGAACTCACTGTCTGAGCCTCACATATTAGTCTTTCATTATAGACCAATATTATTTTCCCATTCACCAAATTACTTCAATACGGGCAAACGTGGATTGGTTGCTACGCTATTTCAATCAGCTTAGCTTGGTTAATGAAGAATATGGACGTTGACGAATGGGTGAGTCCATCAGTGTCCCCTTAGGCGCCATGTCACTGCAACCTCCCACTCACCGAAGTCAGCCCAAGTGGCTCAGTGTCTTAGGATGGAAGCTGGGCTGACCAGACAAAACCAGGAGAGACTTAATTTGGAAGCAGAAAAGAAAAATGTACGTTAACATGAAGAGCTGGAGAGATGAATATGGCCTGCTTTCTTTCTTGTTGTAATTCTTCAATTCTGCCTGACAATCAATTCAATTTAATATAACCCCTTGGGAAGCACACTTTTTTCCCTGAACAGCAAACCGCAAAATGTCAGAAATACATAAAAGGCGGCTTACATCTGGAAGGGGAAAGACAGGTGTGCTTCTAGGAGGAACTCTCGTGAGTTGGACCCTGAGAATTAAGCAGCTGTACTGCTCATCTATTAATGTTTCCTGTCCCTATTATAAGGACTGCAGCTTACGAACATGCTGAAAATTCCTCACTCAATATTCCTGGGAAGCAGGACAGGTGAGTGTCTCCCCTCCTCCCACCCTCCCTAACCCCACTTTGAGTGTCAGGTATGAATTCCTCACACCTGAATTCCTTCAAAATCACCTCTTTTGTTCGCCTTTTCTTACTCTCTCCCTATTCTAGTTCACTCAGCAATAAGCTTCCAGTGAAGCTGTATGCCCAGTCATCCACCATTCCCAACTCCATGACAGCCCCCTACCGCTCTGGATTTTCAAGCAGCTTCCACATCAGCTCCTAGATGCTGTGGACAAAACCTCAGGGGTAGGGCAGGAGCATGGAATTTGAGAGGAGGGTTCCTTCCTCTGTCCTCCCTCCTCCCCTTTGCCCGGAACCAGCTTGTTTCATCGAGACAAGAGACTGAGTCTTCACTCCTCTTGATAAAGGAGGGTGGCCGGATTTCTTTTTGGCAGACTACATTCAAAGGTCATCGGATGAGTGAGGTCCCACTTAATTCCAACATATGAGAACTTCCTCTTTTTGTTTTGCCAACTCCACCTTCATTCATGTTCAACTATTGCAAAGAACTGTTACAAATGTCATGAATATGCATAAAAAAGTATGTTTTAAAAGGAGAAGCCATAGCCCTATTGACCCCATTTCCGTCTTGGTCAGGCTTCTGTGGCCATAGATAACAGAAACGCAGTCGCACCAGGCAAGCACATAGCAGGTGTCTTTAGTAAGGACACAGGGGAGCGCACAGAACCCAGGGGCCTCCTCGGCTCCAGAAGTGCTAAGCAAGACACCAAGACCACCCCAGCACCTGCTGGAGATCGCACAGTCAGGTTATCAAGCCGGGGCAGTTCCATTCCCTGGAGCCTCTCTGTGTCCACCTTTCTCTGCTTCCTCGGGGCTTCTGGGCCCCCCATACCATCAGAGCCTTGTACAGACACACGCCTCCTCCTGCAGCCCCAGCGCTTCAAAACTTCTCAGGTCAGCACCCGCACAACTCCCGGTCACAGGCCCCTCCGTTCAAATCTTAAGAGAGACGATCTGATTGGCTCAGCCCAGCCCTTGGTTCTGTTCGTCGTCCAATAGGAGAAAGGGAATCTGTAGTCCCAGCAGGACATTCCGGGGTTCTGGAGAAAGATTCTTATGAAGGGGGTATGACTGAGACGGCAAGGACTGGTCAGTCTAGTGACATTTACTATTACAACACATTAAAAATATGCTATCAGCTCCGTCTGAGTTAACCTCTTCTGTTTTCCAAATATGCTATTCTTTCAAATAGTGCTCCTAATTGCCAAGTTCATGAACAGAAAGAAAACAGCAACCTGGGCTAGACTGAGTGTGCCTACTCCGTCAAAATTGACACCAACAGGGTCTGTCTCAAAGAAGTTTCTTGAATTTATTCTCTTAAAAAAAAAAAATCCCCTAAGTTTAAAAAGACTCAAACTTTGTGTCCAAATTGGGATACTTTCTTAAACTAACAAGCTGGCGTTCTATTATTTTTGTTTTGAGTTCATTAAAAATGCAATTTTCCTCTGGTTCTCTCAAAATAATTTCATGCTTATGTGTTCCATGAGCCTTCCCCAGTGAATATCTTTATATCGTGGGATTTTTCACTACTGGACAAGATAATGTTTGTTGTTCAATGAAGAATACTTTGAGATGTGAAATTCGTGTCTGAAAATCAGCACAGTTTTTTGCAGATGAAACCTTCCAGGAAGAATTTCTTTTTAATGCTGTCAGGTTTTGATGCTGCCAATCTTATTTTCATTAAAACAAATAAGTTATAAAAACTGGTTGCCATATCATAGCATTATTAGCTGTGATTCTCCATTCTGCAATTTTAAACATAAAAATTGTTCCCATAAAGTAAAGACCAAAAATAAATGAGAATCTCCACCAGACCTCTAACACAGACACACAAAAAAAACAGAGCCAAGTTGTAAATTGAAGAAATAAGAACCTTAATTAATTCTCTAGTTCAGAATTATGAAGACACACTAGCATTCTATGAACTAAAAGTGTAAAACACCAAAACCAAACTAAACAATTTTGAGACTACTTTTACCTTCAGTGATAATAAATTATTGAATTTTCTGCCAAAGGAAAGACTTATAGAACCTGTGAGTCTCAGATTTAACAGAAAACAAATCAGTATTATTGGACATTAATGATTTTTGAGTCTTTGAGATGGATTTTATAGTCAACGACAACGATTCTGTCTTACTCATGTTGAATTACGTAGAGAGGAGGAATTTTGAAATTGGCATCTCCCACACAATTTATTGCCTACAACTAAAGACAAACACTGGTTTCCCCTGGTGCCTCTCAACTTCACCTTCACTACTTCCGCGAGAGCAGAACTCCCCTAACAAGACTTTGTGTGTGAAATCAGAACTGTGCTGTAGGGAAGAAGCTCTTCAGATCCTTTCTGCTACCTCTTTCTTCTTGATCCTGTAGATATACTTTGATATATCAGTATTGTCTTTGCTTATAGTCTCCCTAATAATCTGATGCAATATACACACAACTGTGTTGCTATTTTTAGCAGGGAGGCAGAATCCTTTTCTCTGATTCCGAATATAGATAGAACACATTGTCCAAGAATTCACTCTTCCTTTCTCTGTGCTCCCATGACCTAAGGTACCTCTTCTAACATAAATAATATAAATTGCCTTATATACTGGGTAGCCAATCAAACCACAAATGTCTCCCTAGATGGTGCTCCTTGAGGGAAGAAAGTGTCTCCATCATCCTTGTGTCTTCCAAGGTGGTACCAAGGGATGGCTGTGGATGTTGCAGTGTGCCATCCTCCCACATAAACATATAACCCAAGGTTGAGTACTTGGCAAGCTCAAGCTCAAGATAGTTTCCCTCACTGCTCATTCCTCTTCATCTTCCAACCTGTTTGCATAACTTAACCCTCCTTCCTAAGCAGAAATTGCAGAGCTGCCTGCCACTTAGGAGAAGGGATCAGAAGTGTGGAAGAGGAGACAGAATCAGGAGAGAAGAAATATTAAAAAAGGGAAAGGAGGAAGAACGATGTTTAACATTTTTGAGCCTTGAGACCTATATGCCAGGAAGCATGTCAAATACTTTACATGCTTTATCTCATTTAGCTCTACCAACAGTTCTAAAAGGGGAAAGATTATCATGAGGTTATTTTGCAGCTGAGAAAACTGCAAAAGTTAAATAACTTCCCAGAGTTACCAGTAACAAAGAAAGCCAAATACACAGAAAATGTTAGCAGATTGAATAAATGGTGCTCATTACTAACCATCGTCTTTCCCCTGGCACTTGGTAGGAGGGGTCAGGAACAAGAGCAAGATAAAAACAGTCTATCCTTTCCCTCCGTGGCATTCCAGGCACACACACATGGACTAGTCTATGAGATTGGGTTAAGTGCTCAGCATGCCAGCCAAGGAAGTATGACAGCTGCACAGACCAGAGCAGGTAAACCACCTATCTCAGTATAACTTCTCATGGCTCTTGGGACTGCTAAAAGGGAGACGCAGCCAGCTCTTGGTGACAGCATCTACACCAGGTAAGCTGCAACAGAAGATAAAAAGCTCAGATTTGGCTACACCACAGCCTTCCATACACAGGATTCCAGACAAACATATGCTAACAGTCTATGTGCTTGCAGG
Organism: Lepilemur ruficaudatus; assembly: GCA_963574885.1. NCBI lineage: Eukaryota > Metazoa > Chordata > Mammalia > Primates > Lepilemuridae > Lepilemur > Lepilemur ruficaudatus. Next base: position 4,859 of record CAUYRT010032900.1, read on the forward strand.
ATTCTCAATTCTTAAACCAAATTCAGCCTTAGTGAACCCACATGCTCTTCCAGAGAGAGAAACTAGTTACTGCTCAGGTGTCCCTGAATAAATCACTTGGCCTCCAACTTCCCCAACTGGGGAAGTCAGTTCCTTGCCCATTTAAGAAACCTTAAAAAAAAAAAAATTTAGTCTGGTATTTCTGAAAGTATGAACCGCAAACTCCTGTGTCAGAATTTCCTGGTACACTTTTTGGAAAAGCTCACTTAGGACCTACTGAATCAGAATACCTAGGACTGTAAACCAAAACTCACCATGATTAACAAGCTCCCCAGTGCTGCCCCCGTGTAGTAACATCTCAGGATGGCTAGGTAAGTATAGGATGCTCCCAGCTTGCAAGGACAATCTCATTGATGTAAGAATAACCCTCCATTTAAAATATTAGAAACACATTACTATTGCAAACTTTTCATTTTCAGTGCCTGGCTTTGAGGAAACAGCCAGGGACCTAAAGTTTCAAGCTTTCTTAAAATTGTACTCATTAAACAGCATGTTAATCATGGATCAGGGATTACACATTATACAACCCATTAAGCTTTCGCATGTTCCTGGAAGACTGCAGATTGTATAAAAATACAAATGATCCAGTAGTTAAAATAATTGGCTATAATGAACAGCAAAATTAATTATGAATGACCGCGTTGCTTACCCAGTTGGCCTAAGTCATTAGCAGATGTAATGGGTTGGCTAAAAAGAAGATGTATTTTGGCTTCTACAAAGTGCTCCACATGCATCCACAATAGCCCCAGGCTTTCATTGCCAGCGCAGAGGACGTACATGAGGCAATGTGTGTGTGGCCTTTGATGGTCGTCTAGAGAAAGATTCACTATGAATTCATCCTTAGAACATAATCTATTATGAGATCCTGGATTTATTATAAGCAGGAAGAAAATTATTTACCTTTTTGAGTTAAATAAACTCTTCTGTGCCAGCAAGATGTTTTCTGATTTAGCCAAGCAGTGACTTACTAAATTAGCATTTCTCCTCGATGTGTTCAGTGGTTCAGCAGAAGACTAACCCTAAGAGATACCAGGAGTGCAGGGGGAGATGGGAGGTGTGTGGAGTCAGGGCTTCTGGGCCAAATGCGTTTAGAAATGCCATATTCTTGAGCCCCTTTTGGAGACTGACAATGCAAACGAGCATATTAAAGGTTCTGAGAGTCCTTCCTTTCTGCATCAGTCAATGTTCTTGGCTACGGACAGCCATAGAGAGGTTTTGAAGTAACTCCCAGAATAGGCAGGAAGGTTGGAACACCAAGGATGTCAGGTGTAGGAAAACACTGAAGCCATCTGGCTGAGGCACAGCCATGGCCACCACGAGTCATCTCATCTCTCCCTTTGTCTTTGTGTCCCAGAGGAGCCATTTCAGGAGGAAGGATTTGAATAGACAAGCCCCAGTTAGAGGCCTATTCTCTGACTAATGAGGGTAGAAAAAAATTATTACCTAATTTTTTATCAGATTCCTTGCAGGGAGCAATGAAGACCCTCATTCCAGGACATTGGAGCATGGGGCAGCTCCCTTCCCCTGGACTCACACAGTCAGTAACAATTTCCCAACTCGACTCTGTCTAACCCAGCATTTCCCAAGATAATTCTACTTCTGTTTCTTCACATAACACACGTATATAAATAGTAGAATGGACTTTTGGATGTGGGATAAATAACACTAAATGGGGTACATGATTTATATGTATCATACACGATTATTGATAGTGTATCCATCATTAGCATGGCTAATTTGGAGGGTAACCGAGCTGTGGTTTAAGTTTGCAATAGTATTCTGAACAAGTCATCCCTGGGAAGAGAGGCATTCTGATGCGTATCCCCCAATTTTTTTTATAATATGCAAACTTTGTTTACAATGAATCCCAAGGGCAGCCTTGATGGGAAGAAATTAACAAGAAGGCATGGTCTCTGCAACAGTGGGGGAGAGGGTGCTTTTGTTGTTACTCTTTTCATTAACAAAATCACGATAATCTGCATGGCACTTTCTATTTCCCAGCGTGCTTCCACTTGCCTTACCTCTTTGATTATAAGAGCTCTGGGTTGATAGTTCTCATATGAGCCTAAATTTCTCTGAACTTCAGCTCACGAACCAGCCTCCTCCTTGCTCAGCAGCAGGCTGCCTCCCCGAGTCACTGCCTCCCTGAGTCACCGCCTAGAAGTGTCTCTGATTATGAAATGTCCTCAGCAACAGGACTGCCTGCTGGGTCTTCCCCGATGCTACCTGAGGAAAAGACGCTACTCTCTGCCCCTGTAGCATCGAGGCTTCTTCTGTTGTTTGTGTCTCTAGTTTTCCCACACTTTGACGTCCAGACTATTTATAGTCAAATGAATCCCTAGAGAGTAAATGAGCTCAGTGCAGGGGAACTGCGTGGGGAGCAGTGGGGATGCAGCTGGCCCACACATGACAGAGGGGCAAAGCTGATTCTCACCAGGCTGGTGTTAGCTGCTTACAGAGAACCCCAAGAAGACAAAGAGAGGCTCAGCAGAATAGTTCTGCCTTAACAGGATCTAAATCAGGCATGGACTGCGTCAGCCCCTGCCTGCCTCTGCCTCTGCTTGGCCCGTGTCTAGCACTAAAGGCCAGACCCTCGCAAGCCAGCTGTGCCCAGTGTAACAAGTGCCAGCTCTGGAAGCACACTAGCTGCCCCTTCCCCACCAGTGCTGGGGGCCCAGATGGTCACACCCATGCCTTGGCTACAGTTCTAACATTAACTGACTAGTCTGCCAGGTTCTGATTGCTACTTCCATTTCCAGCTTCCCAGCTAGACTAGACACAGGCCCAACATCCCAGTTCCCTGGGGTTCATTCATTTTTCTTGTACCTTCTTGTTCACTCTGATGAACCTCTCTATCAGGCGGGATTAGATTTGGCTGTACCTAATAGAAAACCCAAAATAAAGCAACTTAAATGCCAAAAGGTTTATTTTTTCATGTAAAAGAAGTCCAAAAGTAAGTCATCCAATACTGGTAAGTTGGCTTCACAAAGTCATCAAGGAATTCAGGCTCCTTCTATCTTTCTGCCTCTACAGGATTCTCATGTTCCAAAATAGCTACCAGAGCTCCACCTATCACATCCACAGTTCAGACAGTAGGAAAGAAGAAGGAGAGAAGACATAATGGACTTTCTCTAGCTGTCTATACTTCTTTTAAGGAATCTTTTCAGGATTCCTTCACAATTTCTACTTTATTTCAATGGTCAGAAGTTAGAATATAGCTGTCTTGTTGGATACATTGCCACCCTCAATATTATAGGAGTTCTATTAGTGTATTAATTAGGATTAAGTTCCTGTTAATGTAGGCAGTCCAGGGATTGATTTAAGGCTCCACAAATATCAGGGTCTCAGCCTCCTTTTACAGTGTGGTTCTACCGTCCTCAACATGGAACTTTTACTTTATGATCATTAACAGCTGCTCTTGTTCCAGTTTTCACTCATACAGTCCAAATAGCTAGAAGAAAGAAAGGCAGGAGATTTTTAAGATACTTCCTGAAAGTTCCAAGTGCCACTGTGCTCACATCTTATTAAGTAGAGTTTAATCACATAGCCACTCCTAGGTACAAGAAAGGCCGAGAAATAAATTCTGGGTAACCACGTGTCCAGCTAATTTGGGAATTCTAATTTTTGAAGAATGGGAAATACATATTGGAGATAAATATCTATTTCTATCACCATTTCTAAGGAAGAGAGACAGAATGGATTAGTAATACTTACTATAACCTCCCTAATCCACTGGGACACTCACTAAATGCTGAGACTTCGCTTGGCCAAGAAGTTCTGTCACCAGCCGTGACCCCTAAATTAGATCCCTTGGATATAATTCCAAGGGATCTAATTCATGTTGAATTGGATTAAACTTCACAGGCTCCCTTGGGTTTAAAATGTGGTGTCACTCTCAGCCTGGCCAATCATTCCATCCTAACTATTTTCCACCCTTCCCCAACTTGTCTAAGAGTTCCCAGAATGTTATGTAGTCCAGGCTTAGCCAGTTTCAACAAAGAAACAAAAAATTATTGGTTTAAAAGATTTTTTTTCACCCATTTTTTTTTAGCATAAAGTAGGGTTAGTCTCATGGAAATGCGTCTTTAAATTAGCCTTTTGGCAGAATCAGATGGATTTGCATTTGTAAACAAAAACATATGGATGAATTATATAATCATTGAATGAGGTAAAGTTTGGGTTTCAACTCAACCATGAGTATTTTGTATTTGTTCTCTGCATGATAACTTAGGAAGAAACTCAGCAGTTTAGACCAACAAAAATCTCAAGTCCAGCCCACCATCTTAAAATAAAAGAGCAGCCAATAAACATTTTCAAATAGGCATATTATGAGTAATCGTTGTTTTGCCACGTTCAGGGAAACTTTATAAAAGTTTAGAGGTTATAGACTACTGGTCCTGCATGAGGTCAACAGTTCTCAGCACATTGGACTTGGGAAAAGTTATAATATCACTACGGCGGCATCTGATCTCACATCATCCTGAATAAATGTACTGGTGAGAATACACAATAGGAAAATCTGGGTTTGAATTCCAGCTTTGGCACTTTTTAGACTTTGAAACTGTGGGCAAGTTACTCCACTCGAAAAGCCTCTTATGCTTCTTCTCTCTCACAACGATGACATCATCAGGTTGTTTGCAGACTAAATGGCCATAAGTGAGAAAGAAGCTACCGTCGTATCTGCCCCACAAAGATAGTCAGTAAATTCCTCTGAATCTGAATTTATTTAGAGAAAAAGTTCAGTACTATACTAATTAAATACAACATCCATCACTCTTTTCTTTTAATGGACTTAAAAAAACCTCATTCTGAATTTCCCATTTTAGAAAAATAAACTAAGTATTTTTAAAGCTCTGTAGCTAGTATAGTATTTAGTACCCTGAGCTAGCCAGTTACTTTTCATTAAAATGTGTAAAAGCCTGTATTGGAAATTATATCCATAAAGTCCATTTAGTTTTACAACTTAATTATATGTAGTAAAACTTTACTACCACATTTAACAGGTATTAACCTAATTCTTTTTAAACAATAAACAAAAGCAATATTTGACTGGAAATGAACCCTAAATTGAGAAAACAAAAAGGAACTCCCTTAAAATATTTCCTTAGTATTTATTTTTCAAGAAAGGTCAACTCAGCTAATGCATGGGTTTGCTTAATGTCTTATTTGTGTTATCTCAATATTTTTAGTAAAACAAATTTGTTACTATGGTGTTCAATTTTAGCATTAGCACGAAATAGACCAATATCAGGAAGGCAAAACCAACCGTGAATTTTGCAGTAACAAATTTTCATCAATTGAGTTTATACATTGGTTAAAATAATTTTTTAAACTCAGGCAATAGCTAGGTAAAACAAGCATTTTAGGTAGATTAGTCTCTTACTATATTCTGGAGGATTTATCACTTTTTTATATAATAAAACCAAAAAAGAAAATGAATCTATCCAAGTGATGAAAATACATTACTTTTAGTCTTAATATACTTTGGAGTGAAATCTTACCACAATTTCTACCTTATTTAATGTGCTCTTGTATAAAATAAAATATTCTTTAAAGTTCTCAATAAAAATTAGATCCCTAAAATATGTTTCATACAGAATATTTACAGCTCATAGCTTCAGAAGGTGCCAGCATACATATGCATGAGCAATAATACAGACTTCGTGGATGATTATCTGAAATTCAATTTGGCTCTACAACTATTTATTGACTAGTGAATAATCAGAGATAACAAGTTTATATAATGAATGAGATCCACACTTCACAAGACACCATAGCATCACCAAGTATCATTTGTGGAGCCCACTACAAAATATACAGCCATACAGTAGGTTTTAGAGATACAAAGACATATAAAATTCAGTCCCGGCCTCAGAAGTTTGTGAATATTATTCTCAATGCTGATAATGTAATAAATGCACATTACATTTGTACAGTGTATTTAAATATACAAAATATATTTATATCCCTTATTTCATTTAACATCCTCAATATCCTTGTAAGGTAGTTGTAGAACAGGTAAAACCATTTCCATTTTATAGGTGAAGTAAGCCTCAGCCATTAGGCATCCTGCCCAGGATCCCAACACTAGACTGATAGCAAAGTAGGATTAGAACTACATTTTTATCTAAGGATTTTTTCCACTCTAGTAAATTTATTCAAAACATTTATTTAGGAAGTTTATAAGATTATTTATAAGATTTTTATTTTCATTTATAAGATTTATAAAACACTGATGCCATGTGATAGAGGCAAAGGCCAAATGACCAATGCAAGATGCATTAAGGAAGCTGGGGGAGGGGAGAACTCTAGACCCGGATCTTCTCTACTGACCTGGTTGTGAAGGATGATTAAGGGGGAGAAAAGCAGAGGAGAACCAGGAAGTAATTAAAGGCAGGGTAAGCTTGATTGAAAATGTGTGGCTCGAACTACCATTCTCCTTAGAGTACAATAAGCTAAGGATAATTCCTATTTTTTTTCAAACTTAACCCCATATGTCTAGCACAGCCTCCCTGAGCATTGTAGGTTGTTAAGCAACACCTCTGACCTCTTCCCATACCAGGCTGTCAGTAAATGGTGAATGGAGAGATAACTAAATGAATGAATGAATGAATAAGAATAAATGAATGGACAAAAAACATACTTCTATATTATTCAAGGATTTGGAAAGTTCATTAGATTTCTAAATGAGTCTGCCTATTCATTCATTCATGCATGTGTTCCTTTATGCCAGTGCTTCTCAACTGCGAATGACTTTGCCCCCCAGGGAATATCTGAACATTTTTTTTTCTTTTTTAGTGGTCACAACTGAGAAGTACTACTGTCATCTAGTGAGAAGAGGCCAAGGTTGCTGCTAAACACCCTGCAATGTTGACGAACACACAGGATAACCGCCCCCCTGCCATAACAAAGAGATATCCAGTCCAAAATTTCAAGAGTGCTAAGGTCGAGAAACTTTGCTTTATATTAATAATAAGTTCTAGTAAAGATTTTGGTTTAGTGATGGAGACAGATGCTTCAAATAAGTAAATAAAAGATTATTATAGATAATAATAAATAATAATTATAAACTGTGAAAAGTGCCGTGAAGGAAGAAACAGAGTGCTGTTAGGAAATTCCAGATGCCTTATTGCTTCTGAGCAGAAAAGAATTGCTGCTCTTGTCCAGAGACCAGCATTTTGGAAAATCTCAGGCAAGCTAATTAGAAACCCAAACACACCAAATACCCAAGATAGATGAGTTGTCTTTTCTGCGGAAAAAGAAACTCAGTGCCCAAGGCAATTGTTCTGTCATTTTCCCTCTGAAATGTGGCATCACCCCCAACAGCACAACCAACATAAAAAAAATAAAAATAAAAAAGACAGTGTTTGAGATTCAATGGACTTTCATTTTCTTAAAAATGCAAAGCCAGGTTTTTTTTTTTTTTAAATAGAGAGCTATTTGGGTTTAAAATGAGGCCTGGTGTCTGTCTAGTCTCACTTTCTTGGGAGAATCAACCCTTCCATACCCCTTGTGATTCTAAGGCTGTTAACCATGGAGCCTCATGTCTCCTCTACTAGACTGGCCACGTGACACAAGCTAGACCAATCACACTCTCTTCTGGGCACTCAGAAGAAAGGTCAATGAAGCAGATTCATTGGTATAGCATCCTAGAGAACCTGCCTATGTGTTCCTGCTGCCATGATCCCCAGGGCTGCTGTGGCACCTGCTTTCTATAGACTCGTTACTCAGCTGTCCTTGGCTTCTGTGAGGAGCCCCAGCATTCTCCTGATAAGTCATGTTCTCTTTCTTGAGTTGGCCAGAGTCACTCCCTTTGCTTGCAACCAAAGAACCCTACCTGATACAGTTTGGTACTTTGTTTTAGGAATGGACAGTGGCTCAAAGAGGGAAGTAGAAAGAACCAGAGCTTTCTTTTTATCAACTGCTTACCCATCCTTCCAATCCCAGCACCCACCACACTTTCCCTAAAAGCCTTCACTGGCCATTTCAATGTAAGGTAACCTCTCAATAGATATTGTTGCCTGAAATAATCATTATTTATTTAACATGCCTTATTTTTTGCTGCTAGTATCTTTTCCTAGACTATAAGGACTACAAAAACAGAACCATATTTGGTATTTCTTCCTACCTTTCATATCACCAAGTAAACACTCAATTAAAAATTGATGAAGGAATAACTGTGGAAACCAGCCTCCAAGATGGTCCCAGGGATTCTCACCTCTTAGTGTTCACGCCGTTATAGAGTCTTCTCTCACACTAAATAGACCTGACCTTCTATCTAATCTAATACTGTAGAAATGAAAGTTTATGACTTCTAAGGTTAGATCCATAGATGATATCTCAGCTCCTGCCCTGATCTCTTTTGGATCACTCCACCTGAGAAAGGCTAGCCACTGTGTCATGAGGACACTCTAGCTACCTTATGAAGAGGGCCACTTGGTGGGGAGTTAAATCTCTTGCCAACAGCCAGCACTGACTTGCCAGAGTTTGCCATCTTAGAATAGAATCCTCTGGCTCCAACTGAACCTTCAGATGACTGGGAGTCTGGCCAACATCTCAGCTCCAGCCATGTGAGTGAGAAACTTTGATGCAGATCATCCAGCTAAGCCACTTCCGAATTTCTGACCCAATAAATGTTTGTTGTTGTTTTAAGCTGCTAAGTTTTGGGGTAACTTGTTATACGGCAATAGATAACGAATACATTAATTGATTCCATCCTAGGAGAAACAGGATGTTTATTTGAACTGTAAGAATGAAAGAAGAGGGGAGAAATTTATTTCCTTGAAGAAACAATCCTGTAAACAAAGCTATTCTAACATATGATGACTCAATTCCACACAGAGGCTGAAGGCAAAAGCAAAAACAACTTGCATATTGTACCCATTGTAACTTTTTTCAGCTTTATTAAAGTATAATTGATAATTAAAATTGTATACATGGATAATTTAATATTCATAACATTGTGAAATAATCACCAATCAAGCTAATTAACAAATCTATCACCTCACATAGTTGCTATCTTCTTTGTGTGTGTGTGGTGGGGGGGTGTATGGTAAGGACACTTAAGATCTACTCTCAGCAAATGTCAAGTACACTATACAGGATCGTTAGCTACAGTCACAGTGTTGTACATTAGATCTCCAGAATACATTCATCTTGCACAACTGAAATTTTGTACCCCTTGAACAACATCTCCCCATTGTCCTTGCCTCCAGCCCCTGGCAATCACCATTCTACTCTCTGGTTCTATGAGTTTGACTATTTTAGATTCCACATATAAGCAAGATCATGCAGTATTTGTCTTCCTGCATCTAGTTTATTTCACTTAGCATAATGGTCCTCTAGGTTCGTCCATGTTGTTGCAAATGGCAGAATTTCTTTCTTTTTTAAGGCTTAATAATATTCCATCCATTGTAAACCCTAATATATCAAATAGTTAACAATAAATATAGTGCCTTTTTAGGTACTTAGATATAAGAGAATGGGGTAATTTTCTCATAGAGAAAAGTCTTCCACTAAAAGAAGTCGGAGAAAAAGATCGAGAACGGTAACCAGCTTTTGTGAACCCCAAATCAGAAAATATGATTGACGTTTTTGAAGACAATGGACTAGAATATTTGAAACCAGGATCGTTTTAGAAAATCTAAGACGTGGTCTCAGTATCTTAGACTGAACTAGGTGCTTAACTCATGCTAAAGACTGAACTTAAAGATGAAAACTGACAACCACTATTAGAAGATTCATTCACAAGGTTTTGATTTGTCTCTGAGAAGGAAAACAGCTTTAAAAAGACTCTGTAGCATCCTGAGAAAGTTAATTTTAAAATAATTTTAAAATAATAATGACTAAGAAAAGGCCTGCTGAGAAGTGAAAACAAGTATGAATGACTGATACGTACTTGGAAAATCAAAGTATAGCATCTCTTCTCACAGTCACGATTTTAAGACCGGAATGTTAAGTCTAAAGGACTGTTTTCTTATTTTTTTGACAGATAATAGAGATATAAATTCAATTCCATCTAGCAAATTCATCACATATTAATCCTTCCATAGAGACATTACAGGTTCTTAGCCCAGGGCTATGTGTGTGTGAGTGTGTGTGCATACACATACATGTATAAATATAACCATAGAAGATTTACCTTATAAAGAACTTGACTGCATTCTAACAACATAACTGACTTCATGTGTCTAAATAAGATTTACCTCCTATGCTGAGTTTATAAACTTATTCCTAAGACGTTGCCTTTACTCAAAATACTTTCAGAACTCCTCTTTTGCTATTGCTACCACTGAAAAGGAAATAATTTCATTATTAGGAAAAGGCAGGTAATTTAGTGGTTAAAAACAGGGACTCTGGATTCAGATTTTCTGGTTAAAACTCTGGCTTCACCATTTACTAGGTGGGTAAACTTACATAAATCACTTAATATCTCTGTGCCTTAGTTTCCTCATCTGAAAAATAGAAATAAATAAAAGAACCCATCTCTCGCAGTTGTCATAAGGAATAAATGAAATAGTACTAGTAAAACTCTTCAAACAGTCCCTGGCACACAGTTAGTGCTCAGTCATTGTTAGCTGGTGAGTTTAGTTAGCTAATTGATTAATTAGTTAGTGATGAAAACTTTTCTACCCAAAAAAGCCCTCTCAAAAATGTGTGCATATGTGTCATAATTATAAAACATATTTACTCTCGGCGGGGCGCAGTGTGGCTCACGCCTGTAATCCTAGCACTCTGGGAGGCCGAGATGGGAGGATCGCTCAAGGTCAGGAGTTCGAAACCAGCCTGAGCAAGAGCAAGACCCAGTCTCTACTAAAAATAGAAAGAAATTAATTGACCAACTAGAAATACATAGAAAAAATTAGCCAGGCATGGTGGCACATGCCTGCAGTCCCAGCTACTCAGGAGGCTGAGGCAGAAGGATCGCTTGAGCCCAGGAGTTTGAGGTTGCTGTGAGCTAGGCTGACGTCACGGCACTCTAGCCTGGGCAACAGAGTGAGACTCTGTCTCAAAAAAAAGAAAAAAATAACATATTTACTCTCACAAAGAACCCAAGAAATTAATACTTTTGGAAGGTAACAGTAAGTTCTTGATACATTGTTAATGCTGTTGAATAAATCTATTTACATTTCTTGACTTTTTTTTTTTTTTTAAGACAGAGTCTCACTCTGCCCTGGCTAGAGTGCCGTGGCATCAGCCTAGCTCACAGCAACCTCAAACTCCTGGGCTCAAGCGATCCTACTGCCTCACCCTCCCGAGTATCTGGGAGTACAGGCATGCGCCACCATGCCCAGCTAATTTTTTCTATATATTTTTAGTTGGACAATTAATTTCTTTCTATTTATAGTAGAGATGGGGTCTCGCTCTTGCTCAGGCTGGTCTCGAACTCCTGACCTTGAGTGATCCTCCCGCCTCGGCCTCCCAGAGTGCTAGGATTACAGGCATGAGCCACCTCGCCCAGCCACATTTCTTGACTTTTAAGATGCTTTTTCATAAACAAAGACCAACTGAGCAGATAAATCCTCTGACCAAGAACTGGAAAAGCTGGAAAATGTGTAAACACACACAGTGTTTGAAAGCACTGGATAGCTATGAAGGCAGCTAGGACTTAAGGGTCCAAGATCTCCAAGAGAAGGGATACTCATTCAGATAAGCCCAACTTCTACCTTTCTTTTCCCATCAAGGCATTTGCTGATTGATACACAGCTTGGGCAGAGAGGCTGGAAAACCCAGCAAAAAGCAGTAAGAAAGAGGCAGAGAAGGTGAGTGGGGTTTTCACAGTCTCGTGGGACTGGGGGACAGAAATTGAGATTCCTAGCCACCAAGTCAGCTGCCTTGTAAGGGACTAAGATCACGGATACAAGAAGCATAGAAAAGGATGGGTGAGCCTGATCATTTGAGCCACCGTGCCCATCCCAAATATCTTTAATGAAAATTCCTCCAGAGAAGATTCTCTGTCTAGCAGGCGTTCAGAGTAGGAGTAGCTTGCACGAATCCAATGAGGTATTGTACTGGTTCTTGGCTCTTCTTTTCCTCTCGAGGCCATTTGCTGACTCATGAGCTGACTGTCCTCAGACACAGAGGGTCCAAGCAGAGAGCAGCATGGAGGAGGCTGGGTCGCTAAACAGAGCAATTGGCAGTTGCAGGATGCTGGAAACTTGAAAACTGGAACTCAGGATCACCATGGAGAAGGGCCTCTGATAAATACCTCAGGCCTTCAGATTGGACTCCTGAGGGACTATTTTTTAGGAATAAGGGCAAGTGAGAAATTGTCTAGACCTCATGAAAATTGAAACAGAGCCAAGAACTAGTACAATACCTCATTGGATTCGTGCAAGCTACTCCTACTCTAAACGCCTGCTAGACAGAGAATCTTCTCTGGAGGAATTTTCATCAAAGATATTTGGGATGGGCACGGTGGCTCAAGCCTGTAATCCCAGTACTTTGGGAGACCGAGGCAGGAAGATTGCCTGAGGCCAGGAGTTCAAAACCAACCTGGACAAGTGAGATCCCAACTCTACAGAAATTTTTTTAAAAATTAGCCAAGTATGGGGGCATGTAACTATAGTCCTAGCTACCTGAGAGGCTGAGGCAGGAGTATCTCCTGAGCCCAGGAATTCAAGGCTGCAGTGAGCTATGATCACACCGCTGCACTCTAGCCTGGGCAACAAAGTGAAACCCTGTCTCAAAAAAAAAAAAAAGATATTCAGTATTTGATCAAAAGTTATCAGGTACATCAAGAGACAGGACCAAGAGAGAAGAAAACATAAACCATAAAATAGACCCATAAGTGATACAGATTCGACATTATCAGATACAGACTTTAAAATGACTGTGATCAATATATTTAATAAAAGAGAGGTCAGGATGGAAAATTTTAGCAGAAAACCAGAATTTACCAAAAAAAAAAAAAAATGACAAAATGGAAATTCTAGAACTGAAAATACAGTAATGGAAATTAAAAACATATATATTTTTAAAAGAAAATTGGAGAAAGATGAAGAGAAGAGAAGTGGATGACAAGAGAGGTCAGTGGGAAACATCCAGAATGAAGGACAGAAAGGAAAAAGGACATACAGAAAAGTTTATAACAGACATGTGGGACAGTGTGAAAAGTTCCAACATACATGTAACTTAATCCTAGAAGATAAGGGAAGAGAGGATGAGGTGGAAGAAATATGTGAAGAAACAAGCTAAGGAGTTTTCAGAATTGACACAAAGACATAAAACCGCAGACTCAAAAGGCACTATGCACCCCAGGCAGGTTAAACACCAAAACAAATAAAACCCTTAGGTCTATTGTGCTAAAACTGCTAAAAACCTAAGACAAAAAGAAACTCTCAAAAGTAACCAGAAAGAGGCCAGGCGAGGTGTCTCACGCCTGTAATCCTAGCACTCTGGGAGGCCGAGGCGGGAGGATCGCTCAAGGTCAGGAGTTCGAAACCAGTCTGAGCAAGAGCAAGACCCCATCTCTACTAAAAAATAGAAAGAAATTAATTGGCCAACTAAAAGTATATAGAAAAAATTAGCCAGGCATGGTGGTGCATGCCTGTAGTCCCAGCTACTCAGGACGCTGAGGCAGGAGGATTGCTTGAGCCCAGGAGTTCGAGGTTGCTGTGAGCTAGGCTGATGCCACGGCACTCTAGCCCAGCAACAGAGTAAGACTCTGTCTCAAAAAAAAAAAAAAAAGTAACCAGAAAGAAAGAAGACACGTTACTTCAAAGGAGCAACAAAAGATTGACAACTGACTTCTCAATGAAAACAAAATGAGGTTGTAGAATTAGGGAGAGGCTATTATGCAGGGTCTTGTATATCATGTTAAGGATTTTACCATTTTTTGGAAGAAAAATGAGAAGTTACTGAAGGATGTAGGGCAGAATTGTGGGATTTATATTTGTTTGTTTGTTTGGTTGGTTGGTTAGTTTTTAAGGTAGGTATGAAGCCACCAGGGGCCATCACATGGGAAATCTTGGATGGAAAGTAATTCAGCAAAGAGAAAATCAGAGCTGACAGAGGGAGGTGAAACCAACTCCTGAATATTTATGTAGATCCCTAGTCTTTGAATCCATTTACACCTGGAGTTTCAAGCCATTAAATTCCTTAAGCCAAATTTCTTGGACTCACACAGGGGGTTCTTGCATACCAGGTCAAAAGTCTCTGCTATTGGAGTATTAACCTAAACCCAGGGCAGGAGATTCAGGAAAGACTTTCTGAAAAAGAAGAGAGTTCCTGGGTGAGTGAAAATAGTCACATCCCAAAAGACATGGTGGGAAAAATGCTCCTAGAAGAGGACTATTCCGCGTGAAGGAGACAGCTTGCAGCTAATCTGGAGTCATTTTCCATATGACTGGAGCAAAGGGTGTGAGAAGGGTGGTCATAAAATGCCTGCCTAACGAATACATAGGCGCCACCCTACTCCATGCAAAGGAACCTGGGCTTTACACGAAAGCTCTAGGGATTTGAATGATATGGAACGTTAAGACTAGTGAGACTTTTCAATTGTGTATGAAATGAGAAAGAAAATGGTCAAATATGAATCCTAGATTTCTATGTAGGGCAACCTGATGGCTAGAGCTGGTAGTGTAACTTACTAGATGAGAAAAACAGGAGGAGGAGCCAATCTAAGAGTAAAAGGGGTTAGGAGTAGGATAGGGAAAGAGGATACATTGAATTTGGGGATATGATGACATGAGAGACATCTGTAATGAGATCTATGCTAGGCAATCGGAGTTGGATATATCGGTCTGGAAGGCAGGAGAGTGATCTGAACTGAGGGATGAAGGCATGAGTGGTCAACATTTACCTGATGGAGGTTGAAATCTCAGCAGTGTCAAGGAAAAAACTAGCAGGTAATAAAAGAAAAGAAAAGAATATCAGCAGTGGATGAGCAGGCCAGGATGAATGCTGGTAAGAGGGTTAAAGAGATCAGTGAAGTAAAGGTGCTCACAAAAACAATTCAGGAGGAATGGGAGAACCAAGAGAGAAAGAAAAGAGGACAGAGTTTAAAGAAGAGAATCCACAGGGAATCCAAAGGCTACAGAATCAGAAAGAGTCTGTGCTTCTCCTAAATATTTGGTTTGTGTTCTTTTCTTTATCTTGGCTGCCAGGAAGCTTGGAGACTTGTGACATAAATCTAACAACTGCATAGAACTTTATAATCATTATGTTCATTAACCTCACCCTTAGTTTCATTTTTCCTATCATTATTTCCCCCCACCCTATTCCTTTTTTTTTTTTTTTTTTTTTTTGTATTTCTTTGCATCACCTCAAATCCTGATATGGAGGCAAAATAAACAAACACACACATGTGGCTAGAGTAGGATTCCAAGCTCCAGGCATGCCACAACATCCACTGTTCCCAGTTGTTTTGTGCACAATCTACCTCTCTCATTTACCTTATCTGTCTCAATCCTGTAGACATATAAGTCTGAGACTCCTATTCCAAACAATCACTAAGATCCTTTTCTGCTCTAAATTTGATGAATCTATATTCCTTCAATGCTAAAATCTCATGAGTTAAGCTACCAAATGTAATAGCATGTAGTCAGAATAGCAGTTGTTTTTATTAAGTTCCACTTAAAAAAAATGGAAACAGTGAACATCTGTGAAGTGCACAGCATTTGAGGAGAGGTGGGTTGGGCTTTAAAAGCAACATGATGGCATTTTCCCTGGGTCTTTGTAAGGCATCACTATGAGGTCCAGAACGGGCACACGTGTTCAATGGGATTTAAAGCAAAATGACTGAATGGCACATCATTAGACCATGATGTTCAAGGCTAATTCCTTGAGCCTCTGCATTAACGGGGTGATACTCTGTTTGGCTCTATTCTCTTTATATTTATAGAGTACTTTTTACCATAGCAACTAAGTGCTTTCCACAGAGAACTGATCAAATTATTAGGGAGAGGAGAACAGGAGAGGGGAGAACACTGCAGGAGTTGAAAGGAACCTTCTGATCTCCCTCCAAATAACCCTTTCCTTTCCCTACCTGACAAAGCAGGATCTCATAGAGCATTTGTTTCATGCTTTCCCTCTCAGAATCCTACCAATATCCAATCTTGGTTCCCTAGAGCACTGCTACACGCCCTGTTGGGTTCATCCTTGACAAAAAATGGTGAAATAAAAGTAGTTTTGTCAGGTAGATAGCGAGGGATTCCAGGTCTCCTAGGGATGAAAGTGGGTGCTGTTGCCTTGGGGCAATTGCCCCACCTGGGAAGAAGGCCCCCATCTTGGTCCTGCCCCACCCTAATTCTCTCCCAAGCGACTGTCATAGCTGGGGGAAGAGGGAATACCCTAAGAATCTACCAATCGTAACTTAGCGCACCAGCTACAAAAGAATGCAGATGACTGTCTAGCCCATGGGCCAAGCAGCATAGGTACCACAAAGTCCGGAAATTGACCTACAACAACCCACATGGGCAGTTAAGACTCAAGTCATGCAACTTCCAACTGTCCGATCAAAGTGGTTCCATGGTGATGTCTGAGCCTCTAAGGAGATCCCAATGTGGGCATGACAAAACAAGATGCAGACCATAATCAAGTCCCTTTTTGCACCTTTCCTTTTGCTCTCCCTTTTGCTGCAACAATGGGTCCAGTCATCATCTGTGGCATATGTACCATGCTCTGTAAACCTACATCTTGCTCTTGCCCTATAATCCTACCTTTCTCTCCTCAGTAAACCTAATTTTAATGCTTGCCTTACTTTGGTGCGTCTGGTCATTCTTTAGCCATGAGTGTGTCAAGAACAGACATTTCAGACTGAAACCTAACAGTTTGACTTCAGCCCTGATTTTGCCTTTCTGTGCCCCATTTTCCTCTCACAGGGAGGCAGTATAGAATAGTGATTCT
Organism: Lepilemur ruficaudatus; assembly: GCA_963574885.1. Classification (NCBI taxonomy): domain Eukaryota; kingdom Metazoa; phylum Chordata; class Mammalia; order Primates; family Lepilemuridae; genus Lepilemur; species Lepilemur ruficaudatus. The sequence goes on from CAUYRT010032900.1 coordinate 21,746, forward strand.
TAGCCAGGCTTTGAAATTAGGATGGCTGGGATGGAATTCTAGCTCTTCCACTCACTAGCTAGGTATCCTTTGACAGGTTACTTAACCTTTTGTGCTTTGGCTTTCTGTTCTGTGAAATGGGGATACTAAAAGTGCCTACTTCATAGGATTATTAAAAGAATCTAATGAGCTGATAAGTAGTAAACACATAAAAGAGTTCCTGATACATAGTAAATGCTCACTAAATGTTAGCTGTTATTTCAACATATCCTTATCTTATATTCCCAGTCACCAGAACACTCATGCCACCCTGGTCTTCATGGTTCAGTGGATGGAGAAAACTGTTCCTCTAAGACAAGCTCCCTCCAATATCACGTAGAGGAGTGAGGAAGGTGACCCCTGTCTGGTCAGACAAACAATGCCTAAATTTTCACCAATGGAAAGTCATATGGGGGCGGGGAGGTAAAGCAATTTCTTTACAAGAATTTTCTCCACTAGATTCAACTTTTATGAAGCCAAGTAACATGCCTCAATCATTTGTTTCCAAATGTAGAGCCGAATTCACCCTCAAATCCCATTCATACTATGGTGCAAATGGATGACTTGATGTCCCCCTCTGAGATTATGTATACATGCATACAAAAAGGGTTATGGCAAGTCTATTATTTCAGGCTCTATGACAAGTGATAGGGGCTAACAAAAAGTGATTGGGGCATGTTCCTTGCCTTCCTGAAAGTTAAACCTATTGAAAGAAAATACTAGTAAAAGAAATGCTTTACCCAAAGAAATGAATTTCCAGTGGTGGAAGGTTAGTCATGGATTCAGGAAGAATGCAGTGGAGGCTTTGTGAATTTCTCAAACCATGCTACAGAGATTACTACCAACTCTAGCAGAAGTAAGCCCAGCCCTAGAATGGAGTCAGATGGAATTCCTTTTCTCAAGAGTTTCCTCCCTGCCCTGGTGTGATAGTGCTAATCAATGCAACTGACTCATCTTTTCACAATCATCTCAGAGACTATCTCAGACAAAGTCGGAAGCATCAACACCCAAACCCAAGCAAGAGTTAAGATTTCAGATAAGCACCTATGAAACTTGGAAGAGGTCGTTTTAGGACAAATAAAGGCACACATTCTTTCACACTGTGGGTAGTTAATTACCTCATCTGGAACTTGTTACTGCAAGATCCTATGTAAACCACAAATAAAATTAGGTTCAAGAAGGTTGAGATAAATATATGAATGGAGAGTTACAAACAGGCTTTGAGATAAAATTAAGGTTTCTAATTCAACAGGAATCTACCAAGGATCTGCTGCTATGACCTGACCACTGCCTTGAACACATTTCTAACCTTTTGAAGGCCTCATTCCCTTCCCTAAAATGTTCCTCGATTCCACTCCTGAAGCAGAGCCTAGGTTGGAGAGAGAGTTTGCTAACTGCTGGGAAATATCCTATATCCTTATACTCTTTATTATCACTATTTTCTTGCCATATCTTAAAATAATAAAGATTCCCCTTTTTCCCTCACCCAGAACTTGGAGAATCATCCGCCATCAATGATTCAACTCCAGAAGAATAATTGGAAAGCCTGACCTGAGCTCTAGAAAAAGGAAGGAGAAAGCCATATCTGCTCAACTTGTCAACAGTTTATTCATCCAGAGTTGAAATTCTCTGATTAAATTCCAATGGCCATTTCTGCTCTTGCATTCAGCAGCTTGGAGCCCATGGGTGGGATGGCTTTGGAGTAGATGTTTTCTGGGGAGGAATGATAAGAAGGGTTCATGAGGCCCTGTTCTCCTTAGCTCCCTTTTGCCTCAATTTATTGATAAATGCCCCAAATACCACTAGGTCAGAGCTTGGTCAATTTAGGTCAGTGATTCTCAAGCTTTAACTACATCAGATCACCTGGAGGACTTGTTAAACTAGATTACCAGGTCTTACCCCTTAGAGTTTCTGCTTCAGTTAGATCTGTGGGAAGACCCAAGAATTTACATTTCTAACAAGTTTCCGAGTGATGCTTACACTGCAGGTCCAAGTACCACACCTTGAGAACCATTGCTCTGGGTCTACATGCCCATTCAAAGGCAAGTCTCCACCAGGGTGGATTGCACTCAAGCTGTCACGAGCCTCTTACACCCAAAACTGAGGCTAAATTGGGTTGGGGGTGGAGGGAGCTTAAGGTTGAGAAGGGAGACTGAAGCTTGTACACAACACTTTGCTGTTTTGCCCAGGAGAGGGCTTTGAGCTGCCCCCAACATACACCTGGCTCCCTTACTCCTGACCTGTCTTCTGCAAGAGTCCCTCCTACACCTCCCAGACGGGCGCTGTCACTCTTGCCCATCTCCCTGTCGGGCAGCAGCTGCTCCCAGTCCTGGGACTGTGAATTGCAAATCACCCCAGGACCAGCCAGAGCTCACTGGCCAGCGGCAGCTGTCCTGGGGGAGGGGCCCCTTCCCCACTTCACACACACACCGGCCATGCGCACCAGCAGGATACGTCTCATGGCGCTGTTTCCTCCACCCACACAGGGACACTTCAGAGATCACACTCAGGCTCCAAATTCCACACTCAGCCTCAGCCCAGAAGAGTGGTGAGGAGGGGGCCCTGGGGAGAGGAACCTAATTTGCTGCTCAAAGCAAATACCAGGTTTGGGTTCCAGAATCTTGACACATTTAGTTTCTTTCGCCAACTCCTATCATTTGAGAGAAACTCCACATGAGGAGAAGATAAAACAGTGAATTAATCCACAGAGCAGGGTTGGGTGTCCAGGAGCTCTGATATTGCTCATAGGACTGTGGCTGAAATCCTCTGACAAACTGAGAAGTAAAAAAAAAAGTTCATGTACACTCATGTTCAGATTTTCTCTCCCTTTCCACAGAAGGACTCACTTGCTCGGTTCTGAAAGCTGCCTGCTTACTTGGGAATCACACACATGCTAATGGATGGGGAGACTGGTTGGGCTGAGAGGCTCCTCTCCCCTCCTCTTCCCTCCCTCCACCATCCAAAGACATTCTTTTTTACTCCTCTGGTAACATTTCATCACCATAAACAAGGCACCACCATCTTCTAAAAAAGCCAAGCCGCTCTGGGAGCCTGCCAGACTGCCCATCCTTCCACGTGCATTTCTTTCGCCCACGGGAGCAGTCATCTTTAAACCATATAACCGAAACCTTCACTGTCAGAGATTTTTCTTTCCTAAATAAATAACATAAAAGAGTAATACTGCTTCAAGTTAAATACCAACATTATCCGTCTTTGTGGCTGTCGAAGGTAAAAATATTGAAGATATTACTTCGGTGAGAAACAATTGCTGACAAACCATCAGATATCTCATCTTCCATGGAGTTCTTTTCAGGCAGTTAAGTTGGCATGAATATGCATCTTAATTCCCTAAATTAAAAAAACAGAATTTAAGGTGAGAGTATCAGCAAGTTGTGACTCTAAATATGCTTTCCCTGAAAACAGAGTCTCCAGAGAACAGTTTCAAAAGGCCTGTTCTAATGTTCTTTGTACAATTAAGTTTATTTCCCAAGTTTATAAACTTCAATTGCATTCCCGCCAAAGAAAAAGAATTCACCATCCTCCCCTCCTTATGACAAAGCCCCAGCAGCAAGTCATTATCACTTTTGACTAATCAGAGAGAAACCACCTGCAGGAATACTCTCCTTTCTGTGGGCTCCCAGCAGAACCTTCCAAATGATGATTAATCACTGAATAAATGGCAGAATTGACAACAGCATGATGACAAAGAGAACGCAGAGCAGGGGCCTGAACCGTGGGTGCATGTGGCCCAGCCCCAGTGGGTGGAGGGGCCAAAGAAGATGGATGACCCTGTGAGCGCCTGACACTTGAGTATCTTGTCTTTTACAAGGGGGGTCACTTCTGCCCAATTCAACAAACAAGGCAGCCCGCATCAAATGGACATGCTTCCTATGGCTGTCAGAAGCAAGGAGAAATGTCTTAAAAATTAAACTAATGAGTTTAAATTAGCATCCAGAACTCACACGATCACAGAAATAAGAGATACTACAAATGACAGCCTAATCCATTATTGCAGAAAGCTTCAGAAGGTTTTACTGATTACAGCTTCAGATTACCCTAAGTGTGTCCCTACTAATTTGAAAAATGATGAATCACTAAGTTCAAACAGGACTCAGAAGAGTCAATTATACTAAGCAGTGATATCAAAAGCTCATATTTTCTACACTAAGGAATAAAACATGTTATGCTTAATAACAAACAGAAATGAGGCCTAATACCCACTCTCAGTTGACCAAGTCATTAGCAATAAGAATGTTTCCCTAATTTTTCAATATTTCTTTTCAGGATATATACTCCCTGCCCCAAGGAATACGACTAGACAAAATTTATTAACACAAAATAGATTTGTAGCAAACGAAATATGGTTTGCAATCAGCTGAATGCCCTTCAGATCCCATCAGTGTTCAAAGCCTTCATGCTCAAATGAAAAGAGCAGGGACTGGGCAGATCCACTATCTTTCAGGCGTCACAAATGCCATAATCTTCTTCACCACAATCACATGAATCATCGCCTTCTCGCCTTTAACATTTTTCCCCTGTAAAACATAAAAAACTTTAAATTCACAAAAGAGTTTCATGTATATTTTTCCATTAGTCATAATTTAAACAGATACCCCTGGTCAGTGCCTTTTCCATAGACACTCTTTTGACATTTGTCCATTCTGCCTTGTCACATGGGCCCCTCTCCATGTTGCTTTATATCAACAGAAAGCATTTCACTGTATGTCTATGACATCATCTATCAACAATTCCCAATATCACTAGTTACCTTTTTTATACATTATTTCTTGTTCCGAACAATGTTTTGCACATTGTAAGTGCAGAACAATTACCTGTTATATGGCTTTATTTTCTGGTCCTTTTTCTAGAACCAACCAACATGAGGCCCCATGCTTGTGATCTTTGAAATCCTTCCCAAGTGGAGTTCTCGTGAGCATGTAAGTAACATTTAGACTTAAGGAGAGCAATGACCTTGAAACAGTAGAGGAATCTGGCAACCGGGATTATAAATGAACCTAGAAATCATCAGTGAATAACCTCTTTTCTCAGCACTTATATATAGCTGCACTGGGTGTTGATTTTTCCCACCAAAATTCGATCTCTACTGTCCTCCAATGGTTAGAAAGTTTAATCTCATATTCAAAACAAGCTTCAGATTCAAACTCTCTGGCCTGGTTTTCAAGCACCTACCCAAGGTGAGCGGCAGTGCCTGCTCAGCCAGCACCACCCCACAAACACACACTGACCATGCTCCCTCCTGCCCTGGCCTTCTCCTCAATAGGCAGGCTCTCCCTCTCCACTTCCATTCAGAGCTTCCCAGCCTTCTTGCACCCCATCGCCCTTCTTTGGAGCTCCCTGTCTTCTAAGATCTTACAATCTTACATCAGACACTTTGACAGGCTATGACCAGCCACAGTCACTGTCAGAAAGCATGGACTGGGTCATTCAGCCATTCCAGGATGTCCATACACTCACTGCATGACCTTGGATAAGTTGTTTAAACTCTCAAAGACTATTTCTACATCTGCACAATGAGGGTAAGGATATGAACCATAGGGCATTATTGAAAAAAATTAAATGAAATAATGTGTGAGAAATGCCTGACCCAGATACAGTACAATTAATGGTTATTCATATCAATGTTACTGTTCTGAATATTTGGGGTGGCAAATGCATGGGTCTGGAGCAGGAAGTACCAGTTCCCTTTAACAGGCATTTCTTGTACAACCATTAGAACCATGTAGAGCAGGTAGTAGGCAATGTTAATGGAAACAGATAGAATATAGGGTTCTGCTGCCTTCCCTGACTGTCTGTCTGCAGATTTCATCGTGTTCTTTTCAGGGCTTCAGTGTTCCAATGGCCCTGCTTTGGACAGTTACCCAAAGACCAGAAGCTGCTCATCCCATAGCTGCCTCACCAATGTATGCACATACAACCCTGTGCACCTCTGTGCACCTCTGTAAGGACAGTGAGCAGGGAGGCTACCTGTGCTTATGCTCTGCTGGCTTCCAGGCCAGGGAAGCAAATGAACAACAAGATATTTTTCCAAGGCAAGAGACCGGTGGGCTGTTCCCATCTTCCTATAAACTAGAATTCTTTTTGCAAAAACAAAATCATTGCACAAACATTTTGACATTAATAGTGAAAATCAATGTCTTAAGGGTTTGTTTTTTTAAATCACCGGTAATCCCACTATTGTAGCCCATTGTGTTTTCCTTTGTTGAGATGTCCCCAGTCCCAGCGCAAGTGTACTATTACACTGTTGAATCACAGCAGCCATACAATTTTGTGTTCTGCTTGTTCTTCTTTCTACTTATTATAGCATATGCATTTCCACGTTGCCATACTTTATCATTTGAAAGGCTACCAACAGCTTTCCTTCAAGAAAAAAAATGGAAATGCCAAAATGTTTGCTTTACTCCTACAGTCATCCTCCCCTGATCCCTCCAGCCTCATGAGCTGTTTTCACTGGACTCTTCGTTCCTTCATTCCCAGAATCTGTTTATAACCTTGGACAGGTAAGATGTGTGAAATTCTAAACCACGCACATGTGCAGATCCGAAGCACCCAGACCAGTACCCTGGAGCTTTAGGATAGAGCGAAATCCCCTGAGAAGGGTGTTAAAAAGTACAGACTCCAGCTTCAAGCAGTCCTGGATTTGGACCCTGTTTCTACCACTTGCTAGCTTTATGCCTCAGTTTCTATTCCATAAAACGGAGTCAGAGTATCTCCCTCCAAGAGTTGTTGTGAGGATTAAATGAGAGAAACACAAACGGGGTGTTAAATAAATTTTTACTAAAAGCTTCCTTATTTCTCTCATTGTTGCTATGATTGCTTTGCGTGAAAGCAATCTTTTAGGCATGAGGGGGCCGTGTTTCTGCTTCTCCTGCTAACTTTGAACTGGATGAGAGCAGAGACTGTATCATTCATTTCTGAATTCCCGGTACAGAGCTTGGGGCCTGACACGTAATAGTCAGTAAATGTTTATACTGATTGAAACGTAAGCAGGCACGGAGAGGGACAAAATACATGCCGTGTGATTCAAAGTGTTTTAATTCAGTAAAATGACAGCTTTGGTTTTCTTATTTTCTTCTATTTTTCGATGATCTTGTCTTTCATTTAAAAAAAAAAAAATCCCCTATTTCCCATATCTATCCAGCAGATGAGTCAAATAGTAGACATCACTCATTAATGAACAGCAGGAACCAAATGTTTAAACTCCTGCTCTGATCGGGATTCCAGCCCCTGTGTCTCTCTCCTCCCATGGACTCCCACAGCCCCAGAGGAACCCTGAGGAAGCTCCTGTCCATGACAGGTGTAAATTTTCCCAAGAAATTTAAGCTTAAGGTTTTCCCCTCTGATAAGGAGATTGGAGATTTAAAATCAACAAAGGACGCAGACATCTCCCCGAAGGTAAAGAAGGCAATAGGTTCTTGAGGCCAAATAGAAACTGATTTAGTAGGGGGAAGCACCATAAAAATTACTAAGTCATGAGGTAGGTAAGTATTAAGTAGAGGAAAACTAAACATGAAATGCAAGAAAATGATAGAATAACACAAGATGGTTTCAGTTGGATGGATTTTGGAAGAGGACCTAAATTCTGTATGGATTTTATATCCAAAGCATCCTAGTTTGGGGGTCTTTTATATTTGGGGTGGTTTTGCTAACAGCTGTATTTTTCACTCACAACAATCTTCATTACAGTTAATTAGAAACTGCAAAAAATTTATAAATTAAGTTATTGAATAAGATAGCAAAGTATATCAGGAAAAGACAACATTTCTAAAGACTTTTCTGGAAAAAACTATGCCATATCCTTCTGGGTTTTTTCACTTTTTTGTTTGTTTGTTTGTTTGTTTGTTTTGTTTTGTTTTTCTCTTTTTTTCTTTTTAAATCCTTTTGAGTGTATCAAAGCAAATTCTCAGTTCCACTGAGGCTATTCCTGTTTGTCTGGTTTTTTTTTTGAGAGAGAAAGGCTCATTGTGTTGCCCAGGCTAGAGTGCCGTGGTGTCAGCCTAGCTCACAGCAACCTCAAACTCCTGGGCTCAAGCGATCCTCCTGCCTCAGCCTCCCAAGTAGCTAAGACTACAGGCATGCGCCACCATGCCAGGCTAATTTTTTCTATATATTTTCATTGGCCAATTAATTTCTTTCTATTTTTTTGTAGAGACGGAGTCTCGCTCTTGTTCAGGCTGGTCTTGAACTCCTGACCTTGAGCTATCCACCTGCCTCGGCCTCCCAGAGTGCTAGGATTACAGGTGTGAGCCACCACGCCTGGCCTGTGTCTGTTTTTTGAGACAACTCTGTCACCGAGGCTGGAGTGCAGTGGCGTCACATAGCTCACTGCAACCTCAAACTCCTGGCCTCAAGTGATCCTCCTGCCTCAGCCTCCCGAGTAGGTTAGGGTTAGGGTTAGGGTTAGGGTTAGCCTCCCGAGTAGCCTGGACTACAGGCATGTGCCATCACATCCACCTAATTTTTCTATTTTTTTGGTAGACACAGAGTCTCACTCTTGCTCAGGCTGGTCTCAAACTCCTGACCTCAAGTGATCCTCCTGCCTTGGCCTCCCAAAGTGCTAGGATTACAGGCCTGAACCATCATGACCAAGCTCACTTTTAGATTTCACCTCCAGGAACACACAAAAATGACCATTTTATTAAAAAAAAATTATACTAGGTGCACCTTTGTTTCCAAACAAATCTATAAATGGTGCTTTTAACAAGTATTATTGTGGTAACTATTTTTTACAATTCTCTCATTCTCCTTTCTACCTGTCTTCAAAAAATAGATTCTTTTTCCTACTATGATTTATGTTTTTTAATGAATTTCATATCTTGGAAGGAGAAGGTTCAGCACGGAAAGTTTTGTACCACTTGTTAGATATTTGGATTTGGCCCTGCACACACTATGTGCTCAATAAAATTTACTACATTGTATTTGAGTGTCCAGTGAAAGAGAGAAAAAATTGTTCCTCTTGAGTCCCCACTGCAGTATTTGAAGGTCCAAAGCTCTCTCGGCAAAGCAAAGTCCTAATTTCAGGCTGCCTGTGTGCAATCTAGGAGCAGACTGGGCGTTCTCCCGGAGGGCCCACGCCTCCGGAATGTTCTTCCCCTCCTTATCGGACAGGCTGAAATCTGTGATGCTGCCTGCTCAGTCAGGCATTTTCCTGAAGCCTGTGGGTGGACTGGGATCAGAGATTAAAGTGGTGGCAAATCTTTATTTATTTTGCCTACGGAGCAGCCGTCCAAGCCGTCCATTTATAGGGACGGGAGATGCAGATGTAACAGCAGAGAACATCATTAGCGTTTTATTCCCTTCCCTAATACCCATCTACAGTGGCTGTGCTCACTCTGACCCAATCAAGGGACAGAAACAGTTTCCTGGCCAAGGGGACGAAATGTGAAGCGGCTCACCTCCCAGGCCAGGCTAGACGCATGGAGACGGCATGGTCCAGTGACCTAAGCAATGGGCTGGAAATTCCAGACTAATTAAGCCAGCATCAAACTTGCTGTGCAATGCCAGGTGAAGCACCTACCTTCTCTGGACTTCTACCTTGGTTGGTTTGCTAGTGGCTGTCACAAGATAACAAGCAACTAGCACCCTTCGTAAGCCTCAGCTTCCTTGTCAATGAAACAGGAGTGACTTCAGCAAGCGTCTTCGTTGCCTCACAGGGTCATTGTGAGGCTAAAATGCACATAAAAACTCCAGTAAGTCACAGAGTGCTGAACCAATGGGTTCTTCCTTGTACCATCATTAGTAACAGAGTAAAGCTGGGACTCAGCTTCAGGTTTGCTGACCCCCATCCCAGGACCCAAGAAAAGCCAAACAGGTTAAGTCCCCTTTTCTTTCCATGAACAGCCAACAAATCTTGGGCCCTGTAGGCTGTGGTTTCATGACACACACATTCCTCCAAGGGTTCAAGCATGTCCTGGAATTAGCTTGGTCCAGTAAAATCCCAAAGCCAGCACCCCTTAGGGGAATTTTGTCAGTTCTTAAGTCCAAATCAAGAAAATGTGGTGCAACATTTTTATTTAAAGCGAATGTCGAAGTCAGCCACACTTCTCTTTTAAGTTCTGAAATGTACAGAAAGTTTCCGCTTGAGGATTAAACACAGAATGGCAAGCCGGCTTCCCCACGCTGAATCACACTTGGCTCTTGCTCGTTTTATCCCTAGTTAATTCTTCAGTAATTGGGGAGCTATGGTCTTTGCAAATGTCACAGTTTCACCACGGCGTATTTACTTCTGGGTGGATTAGCATGAATGTGTCGATTGTATTGGATTGCCAATTTTGTGGGAGTGATTTGAAAGCCTGCAGAATAAACTGTTATTTAACTTAGGGAAATGGGAAGAAAAAAAACGGCAGCATTTTATGTTTTGCTCCCTTTGGTTCATATTTGCACGAAATCCTCATAACCAAAGGCAGCTGGAATCCCAAGTATAATGATAACATTGGCGGTGAGAGGTTTGGACCTGGATGGAAGGTGGGGCTTGTGTAGGAGGCAATTTTTCCACATAGATGTAAAGCTGAAGAAATATTTATTAGTTGAAATTACATATGGAGATTAGGAAAAAAATAGACTTGTTTTTTAGGAACCTGTTCACAATGTAAGCCAAAAGTATTCAGCTAACTTGGTTTCCATGTAAAGACAGTCACTCTCGTACCCACTTGCAAACGTTCATCATTATAGGGAACAATTGCTTCTCATTCATAATCTAAAAGAGCCTCTTGTTTGGGGTAATAATACAATTAGATTGTTTATGCAAATCAGCTAACTCCAAACTGACAAAATAAGTCTCTCTTTTTTCTGAAATCACCAGAATCAGGGCTGGGACAATTAATGAGGCCACTGCAAAGGAAGTGCTGAGTTTTCTCACACTGGCCCTGCTAAACGTGAACGAGCACCGTGTCCACCCACCTCGCTGCAGCAACAAGTCTACGCAGTCCCTCTTTTCCCCTCTTTGGCTCCCATATCTCTTTTCCACCTTGTTCTTCTGCCCTCCTTTGTCTCCTGAACATCTCACAGATGATGTCTATGACCATCATGAGGGTATCTTACCTGAAAGACTCTTAACAATGTGCATTGCCGAGCAGAGACACAAAAGCACCCATAGCAGCCACCCCTACTGTCCTGCCCATCGGATGAATTGTGGCCACTGTCTAAAGCCTGGGTTCCAATCAGTCACCCCAAAGAGCAGGACATCACTGCTGGCTAAGCCACAGCTCACAAGATTTGATTGAGCAGACTCTAAATAACAAAAAGTCCCAATTACTGTTGTTGTCTGTTTTTTTTCTAACAAGAAAATGAAAACGACAATGAAAGTGTGCCAGAGTAAAAGGAGTGCTGAGCTAGGAAACTAGAAACTTGGTTCATAGCCCCAACACTGCTCCTAACAAGCTCAGAGAGCTTGGGCACGTCACTTACCTCGCTGGTCCTCAGGTTTCCAGTCTAAAAACGAAGGGATTGGACTAGACCTATAAATTTCTTCAGCCTTTGACCTCTAGGATTCTATTTTCACAACGTTCATTTTTTATTGACTACTTTTCTTATGACACAAGCAATATATCTCCATTATGTAGTTATGATAAATAAACAATAAAAGGGCAAAAAAAAACTTGCCATTTTACTACTCTGAGATAACTGGGTTTGCAAATAGATTAAATATATATTTATTTGCAAATATATTGAAATGAGCCTATGCTAATATATTGAAATATATCAAACATTGAAAATATGTTAAAACAAGAAACTTTTCTGCCCAAGGTAACACTAAATTTTTTTGTTTATTGTCAGAGCACATTCTCTTTCACTCTGTCCATCTATTGTGCAGTCCTGGGTTTGAATTAATATTGAGCTGCTGCTGTCCCTGGCCATCAAAAAGAAAGGATACGGGAAAGGATCAGAAAGAAAGGATACGTGGTGGCTCACGCCTATAATCCTAGCACTCTGGGAGGCCGAGGTGGGAGGATTGCTCAAGGTCAGGAGTTTGAAACCAGCCTGACCAAGAGCGAGACTCCATCTCTACTAAAAAAAAATAGAAAGAAATTAATTGGCCAACTAAAAATATATAGAAAAAATTAGCTGGGTATGGTGGCACATGCCTGTAGTCCCAGCTACTCGGGAGGCTGAGGTAGAAGGATTGCTTGAGCCCAGTAGTTTGCGGTTGCTGTGAGCTAGGCTGATGCCACGGCACTCTAGCCCGGGCAACACAGTGAGACTGTCTCCGCCCCCCCCCCAAAAAAAGAAAGGATACAACCTCAAAGGAGCACTCAAAGGAGCCATAAAGATCATTTGGAACTACCCTCCTCTCCCCTTTTATAGATGAGAAAGTTGAGGCCAAAAAAATCTAAGTGACAGGACATCATAAAGTCACTAGATGGCAGAGGCAGGACTTAGAACAAAGGTCTCCCATCCCCAGTTCTAAAACTGTTTGCATTCTTTTTTTTTTAATTTTTTGTGTAGAAACAAGGTATCACTATGTCGCCCAGCCTGGTCTCAAATTCATGACCTCAAGTGATCCTCTTGTCTCAGCCTCCCAAAGTGCTGGGATTACAGGCGGGAGCCACTGCACCTGGCTTGTTTGCACTCTTCAACCAACTTTCCTGGTTAACAGAGGTCTTACCTTACTGTGGTCTGTCACTAGCAGGCTGCAGGAAGAGCTACTCTGAAGGGCAGGAATGAGTCATGGACCACAAATTGTGCTTAGTAGAAAAAGTGCCTGAGCACGTATCACTACCTTCCTTCATTGTGATATTAGACAAGCAATAGAACCTTAATTTTTTCTTAATTCATTGAGTTTCCTCCCATATTGCACCAAATGAAGAGCTATCCCTGCAATAGATACTCCCAACAGATACCCCCTGAAGGTATGCGTAGATATTCCACACATACCTTTAAAAAGGAGAAGCCGGGAAACAATGTCAGATTCTTAATAAATATTTGTTGACTGATTGAGCTTGCTCCAATCAAAGGCACTGGTTTTCCTGGCATTCTTGTTTACGTGGAGATGGGGAAATAGCATCAACCCACGCCTATCTCACGGAGAGGCCAAGAGAGGGAAAGACACAATGAGGATCATCAATTCCTTGGAAGAAAAGTTCTATGTGTATTCAGATCTCATTGATATTAACCAACAGCACCTGGTCCCTAAGGGGCTCCTTCTTGGTCATTGAGAACTGCCAGGCTTATTCTCAGTCTAACAATGACGTCATTTCCCTGCTCATTCCATCTAACCTTTAAAACTCCTCACCATAATTTCTCACCCAGTTTGCTTTCCTGAGGTCACACCTGGCCCTGCTCTAGGTTACTTCAAGGCATCTAGTCTAGTTGTCTTTGTTTCCTACTTTTATTTTCCTTATTGTAGCTCATCTGAAGGATATGGCACATTCTCAAAGGCAAAGTATGGGAGAAGCTTCCTTGTCTGGAATAAAACCTTCGGGGTGATTCTCACATGTCCACCCAACTCCTGGGGGAGAATCCCTTACCCCAGTTCAACAGAAGAAACTGTGATCCCGAGACTGGTGACGGTGTGTCCAGGGTTTCATCATTGGTTAGAGGAAGAGGAGCGAAAATCTCTTTCAGATTTTAACTTTTCATGATCCTTTTATTCACTGTCAAATCTGACATTGTTTCATTTTATTTCAGGCTATATCTTGGTATTTCCCTACAAAATCAAGCAGGGTGATTGATAGTGGATGCTTAATAGATACATGAATGAATGAATGAATTCTAAACTTTTTTTTTTTTTTTGAGACAGAGTCTCGCTCTGTTGCCCAGGCTAGAGTGCCATGGCATTAGCCTAGCTCATAGCAACCTCAAACTCCTGGGCTCAAGCAATCCTTCTGCCTCAGCCTCCCAGGTAGCTGGGACTACAGGCATGCGCCACCATGCCCAGCTAATTTTTTCTATATATTTTTAGTTGTCCAGCTAATTTCTTTCTATTTTTGGTAGAGACGGGGGTCTCACCCTTGCTCCGGCTGGTCTCGAACTCCTGAGCTCAAATGATCCGCCCGCCTCGGCCTCTCAGAGTGCTAGGATTACAGGTCCAAACTCGTTTTTCTCTTGCTACCCTTCACTCAGTTTTTAGCACTTATCTGGATGAGAGTCTGTTTCAGAAGTTCTCAAACTTGAGCGTGCATCAGAATTACTTGGTAGGTTTATGAAACAGATTGCTGGGCCCCACCCTCGGGGTTTCTTATTTAGTAAGTCTGGGGTGTGGCCCAATAATTTGCTTTTCTAACAAGTTCTCAGGTGATGCTGATGTTGCTGGTCCGTGAACTGCACTTTGAGAACCATCGGTCTATCTTAACCAAGGACTGCATAGGATCTTACTTTTTAAAACGGTTCATTTTTAGCCAGTTAAGGATTCTATGCACACTCACCACTTTTCTCAGGCATACTCTTTTTTTTTCTTTATTGAAGTATACTTTACATATCATGCCTTTACTCCATTTTAAGTGTAAAATTAAATGATTTTCAGTGAATTTACCAAGGTGTACAGTTAATCACATAAATCAGTTTTAGAGGAATTCCTTTCCCCTATTGAGACCCCTAATTCTGCTCCCCAACTACTTTTCAAGCATGTCCCACCCCTCCACAGTGCCCACCACGTCGCTCAGACGTGAGTTTACCTTAATTTTATGGAAAATATGTACGTACACTTTTTAAAAAAATTCTGAAGTATCTATAGACATAGAGACTTGAATATACACTGTGTTTCTTTCTAGTCACTTTTAGCATATTCATATTTGATACATTTATGTTTTAAAAATCATACAGTAACCGATTGAAATTAGTTTGGCTATGGATAACAGAGACTTTTCAAAATCACAGTTAAAACATGCTGGAAGGTAGTTTCAGGCTGGTAGAACAAATCTGTGACAATCAGGAATGCTTCCTTTATAGTCCTTGCTCATGTCTCATCTTCAAGGTTACCTCAGTGTCCAAGTTTGCTCCTAGAGTTTCAGACATCGTATCCGTATTGTAGTTTAGAAGAAGGCAGACAGACAAGTGGACAAGCAGGGCAGACCGCATTTCAGTCATCTCCCTTTTGGCAGCCTTCTATAAAGATCTCAACATTTTCACATACATATCATTGGAAAGAGTGATTCACATGATTATACCTATTTGCAAAAGAAAATAAAAAATAAACTATTCGTTCTGGGAAGCAATGTGACAGGAAAAATTTGGGTTCTGTTTCTAAATAAGGGAAGAATGAATATTGTACAGGCCACTACTACTTCCTCACGTGCACACATACATGGGCAAACACGTGCACACAGATGCACATATAGATTTGTATATACATAAAATGTATATGTGAAGTTTATCCTGATTTTCCAATAAGCACCTGTCTAAATTCTGCTTCATTGTGGTTCATAATCAATTTAATACCCTGATTAAAAGTTCACTAATTGATGTATCGTACTGTACCCTGACGTTGGTGGTAGGCATCTCCACATTGTTATTGCTGTTACTTGCCACGCTGCTGCTTTGATGACTGCTGCTCCTGCTGCTGCTTCTACTTAGGGAGCATCTATCCTGGGCCTGGTATTTTGTTAAATAGGTAGTATACGTGTTAGGTGAATAAAACTGTTCTTTGCTCCTATTTTCAGGTATAGTATGGGATTTGAAAAAATATATATATACAAACTCAAATCTCAAAGCTTGAGAATCATCCACATTTTATGTAATGTTTTCTTTAGGAATGGAATAGGAGAATGCACTGCCCAAAATACAATAAAATATCCTGAATGTCCCTAAGGGGGAAGAGAGAAATGGAGAGAGGAGAGAGAGGGAGAGGGAGGGAGAGGGAGAGGGAGGGAAAGGGTCGGAGCTATGGAGGGAGGGAGGGAGGGAGAGTAAGAGAGATTGCTTTCAGTGATATAAAAGATTCCATATGGTATTAGTTTGTCAAAATATTTCTGTAGGAGTACTGCCGGAACTTTCCACCCGCACACATGTTTAGTATTTAAACCTTCAGTAAATTCATTTTTCTTTCTTCTGTGTGTCTTTCTTTTCCCATTTTTTTCAGCTTCACTGAATCTCAGCTATTCAATTAGATTTCCTGTTGGAGATAACTAGACTATTTTGATGCCCGCAATAATATCAAGAAAAAGTCTAAACCACATTTTTTATGAAGAATTAATTGTCCATATTTCTAAATGTCTGAATCCTGTCATATATCTCTGTGATGATGATCATACTTTCTGCAGGGCCCCATGACTGACTGTACTTCTTTAATTGCTATGGCAACAGCACAATAGAGCCAATATAACCACAGGGACTACAGTTGCATCAAATGTTAAATACCTTAGGGAAACTAAACTACAATGGATAGTATGACATCTTAAAGTGTCAGAGATTCACCTTTCAGAATCCCAAGAAATGAGTGGGTAAAGTACTAACTCATTTACTACATTTGAAACACTGATAATAGCATAGAAATTTGTATTATAACCTTTATTATGCCCTTTCAAGTTGTCATAAATCAAGGTGAATTATGGGGAGGAAGCTGCTATATTATTGGAGATTGGAACAAAACAGGAGTCATCCACTGCTCTGAGATAGGAGGATGGTGATTTCATTGCATTTCACATTTATGAGACTGTTCCATATGTGGACTTATCATCTCACCTGTGTCTACTGAAGGTTGATTATCCTGGAATGAAATGTAGTAGAAAGAGAACCTGATACATTAAATCCAGGTTGGAATCTGAGACACCTAATAACATCTTCAGACCTTAATTGAGATTCAGATTCCTCATTGTTCAATGACATGGAATGTAAACTCTTGTTATCTTAATGCTTCATGCTTGCCACACAGCATGGATATGTTGGGGCAAACTTCCTCAGGTTGGACATTGATGGGGAGCAACAGTGTAATATCACAGCAAACAAGATACGCCTTATCTGAGAGATTCCTTACTCTGCTTATTTATGTGAAGTCTACCATTAACACAGAATATTGCCTCTTTCTATATTTTCTCCAGTCCTCTCTCCTCTTCCCCACTGCATTTTAATTTAATTTTATCAAGCAGAGGAATCTGACTATCCCTTGTTTCATTGCACCTTTAAAAGCTACACCTTGGGAAATTCACCTTATACATATAAAGTGGATTATCAAGTTATTTGTCAAAATAAATAACCATCTACTCTGTGGCTTAATTATACTTATGCCTTAGAGACACTGCTGGCTTAATTAAAGTTTTAAATATAAGTTATCTTCCTCTTTTCTGTATACATTACTCCCTCCTTCCCAAATATTTCCCACTTACTTTTGAACATTCATAAGGAGAGCTCAAAATCAATGGAAATTAATTTCAAAGAACCATTTGCCACTTGTACTAGCTGACTCAACTCTAACCTACTGCTGTTCCAGAACTGCTGGAAATCTTCACAACCACTTAGCACTGGGCTGCTCTAGGTTGCTTATTCTCCTTAACCTATTTTCTGCAAGAGAAAATACATTCACCTTCACAGTTCCTAGTAGCATTTACTCTCAGGATCCATGAGTTCTTAATAACAATATAGTCTCTATAGGGAGACTTTCCAGTAGGTATGATAGGTGACAACTCAGCCTATACCAGTGAGAGAATACTCAGACCTTTTTATATACATAAATCACTCCCCTTTCTATAAGGTGGAATTTATATACTTAAAAGAATACTTGACATTCTGGATTAAAGCATTTGAGTGACATTAGTCATATCTTGACACATCAAAGAAAAATGAATGACTTGTAGTTAAATGTGTCATTTCAGTTGCCTTCCCTGGTGCTCTTAAGTCTTTACCATAATAATCTGCTAGCACGTTTGATATGCAATTCAATTATGAAGAGACACCAAGAAAACAAATAAGTACGTGACTTGATGAATTTAAAGAGTCGTTGTTGTAAGAATTAACAATCTTTTATGTGAAAGTGCTACATAATCAGAAAAACACAATATGAATAATTTTTGCCACTAGCAACCTAAGACACTAGAAAGAGCATGGGTTTTGGAAATAGATATCTCTCTCTTAAACCTACCTTTTGTTTACTTTCTATATGATCTTGAGGAAATTTCTTAAATTTGATTTTATTGTATAAAACTGGAATAAAAATAACTATATGCAGTTGAGCAAGGATTAAATAGGATTTGGTACAATAAGTACATAATATAACAAGCCAGTTTTAGCTTTCTAATGTAAACTAACAAAATTAATAAAATAAATATTTTAAAATACATTAAAAACCTCTCTATGTAGCCATCACTTCAATTTTAGAAAGCAAAGAATTGCTGAAGTATTTGTACATCTACAAGTTAGAGTGAGCATGGCAAATTTTCCACTCAGTGAATTGGCTTAATTATAAATTATCACAATCTCAAAATTAATTTCTCATCTAGAAAATAAACAGTTACTTCCTTTATGTTTACCTATGACAATGCATGGTAACTATTATATTTTTAATTATTTGCTTTGTTTATGTAAGTTGTTATTTATCTGTAGTCAGTTTATATAAACAATATTTATATATTATGTCATGTTAAAAATACATATATGTATATGCACACATGTAGAGACCAGAAATTATAGGATGCTATATTAAGAACTCACAAACCCATTTGAACTGTCTAAATTTAAATATCAAAAGATATCTATGTCAAAACTTTCATAGTCTGCCATCTGTTTTCGTTGTGTATATCCTTGTCCTATACAGATCGTAACCTAATTTTGCTAGATTCTGTCAAAGTACTTTGTATGTATTTCAGTTGCTAAATACATCTTTCTGAAAAATAATGGAAGAATGAAGTAGACCTACCATTTGATCCAGCAGTCCCACTACTGGGTATTTAACCAAAGGAAAAAAAGTCATTTTATCAAAAAACACTTGCACTAGAATGTTTATTGCAGCACAATTCACAATCGCAAAGAAGTGGAACCAACCCAAGTGTCTGTCAGTTCCTGAGAGGATTAATAAAATGTGGTATATGTATATCATGGAATGCTACTCAGCCATAGAAAATGAATTAATACCTTTTGCAACAATCTGGATAGTACTGGAGACCATCCTCCTAAGTATCACAAGAATATGAAAACAAACACCACATGTACTCTCTATTAAATTGGAACTAACCGATCAGCACTCATGCACAGATAGAAGTAAAACTCTATGGAAATAATGCAGGTGGGAGGGGAGAGGTGGAGATTGGTGAAATCATACCTAACAGGTGCAATGTACACTATCTGTGTGACGGGCACACTTACAACTTTGGCTCAAGCAGTACAAAAAGCAATCCATGTAACCAAAACATTTGTACTCTGTAATATTCTGAAATTTAAAAAAATAAAGAATGAATGAGATGATGCATGGGTAAGTCTTAAGAGTTTATTATGTTGAATGTGCTTAGGAATTTTACCAGTGAGTCTTGTAATCAAGGAATGAAAGATAATTGTTCTGTGTAATACATGTCATGTTTTGAGGCTTGGACTTAACAGGTTCAATCATAATATCCTCAGTATGTGTTTTAAAAGAGAATAAAGTTAAAATGTTAGCACTGATAGTCTTTCTAGAAAAACAATTAGGCAGAAAAACTAAAATATTTGAAATAAAACCATTAAATGTGTTTCACTACCTAAACTATATTATGAAATATCCTTTACAGTACTATGACCATTTCAACACGTCCTAAAACAACTCCTCAGCATCAACAGGCATTAGTATTTGTTCTTAGGCATTAGTCTGGGCAAAGGGGCACTAACTGGATTGATAGGGTTCTGCTGAATGATGGCAAAGCAGCTCCAGAGGAGCCAGGTAGCTTTCCTTTAACTCAACATATAAACTGCTACCATATTGGTTTCTGTAGAGGCTAGATTATACTCTCAGTTTGTTGTAAAATCCAAATTTGCTTGTATATTCCATTCTGGTTGCCAAATAAATACTGATTCTCTTGAGTATGTTATGTAATAGCCATGAGCTGAAAGATGGATGCCATACTGGAAAAACCATTTTCCAGTTTGTTGTGTGATAGACTCTTTGTTTATAAATGTGTCACTTTGGGTCTGAAAGGAATTTACTTGAAAGAATATAATACAGAAATGGGTAAATATTATCTAAAGAGCTGCAACTGTATCACTATTTGCTAAGGTACAGCCCCACTCAAATATTTAATAAAAACCTATCTGTGATGCTTGCATTTAACTATTTATAGAAAGCCACAGATCATGTTTGAAATAGTTTTACTTAACTAGATATTAATAAAAATAAGGATACTGTGTTTGATGAAATTTATTACTTTTTAAATTATTAATTCCAGGAAATCATGACAACTATTCTTCTGTTCCATTCACATTAATATTTTCAAATAGTTATATATTAATTTAATAAATGTGTCAAGGATTAGTTTGTATTTGTAGAAAATGAAAACTATGCTTCTTTGCATGATCTCTTAACTCCTATGTTTTACAAACTTTGAAATCTCCACCTTGTCCTAATAACTTGAAAAAACTCATTAAAAACAATTTATCTCTTGGTGTTCATTACTTAGAGGTCTCAAACAGAAATTAAACATAGAGTTAAGAGAGTGGTCCACATTTTATTCTATACTTATTCTTACTTTCTAAATTGCCATGTCTGTAGTGATTTGTATATATTGCCTGATGATAAAAAGTAAATCATATTATGAAATAGGAAACATAATTTCAGGTAGAGTAGAACCACATCTTTGAATATATATGACAGAGCTAAGAAGATATATGTTTCTAAAATATGAGTAAGTTCTAATCAAATACAAATGATGTGCCATATTATATATTCTTCCTTTTGAACCCATATTTGGAAAAAATAATGAGAAAAAACCGGTTCTTTTTTTAAAAAAATAATCACCTTTTAATGATTACTAAAATGTTGCAAGAATAGTATGAAGAGTTTCTGCATACCTTTTCCCTAAATTACCAAATACTCAAATTTACCAAATTTGCTTTCCTCCTCTTTTCCATCGTCTTCTCTTTCTATTTCTCTCTCTTTCTTTCTCTCTACATATATATACACACACACTTATTTAATTAGATGTGATTAAATATTTAAATTATATATACAGTTTATCATATACTATATATTTAAATTATAATATATATGTATATATATATATAGAGAGAGAGAGAGATAGATAGATAGATAGATAGATAGATAGATAGATAGATAGATAGATACATATAGATCTTTCCTTAATCTGGGATTACCTTTGTGGGAAGATTTTGATTTTTAATTCAGTTTCTTTAATACATGTGATGTTGTTCATATCTTCTTTGTATTTTTTCTGTGTTTTCTTATGTTGGTTTGGTAATTTGTGCTTTATAATGAATTTGTCCATTTCATCTAAGTTGTTGAGTTTATTGGCATGACATGGGGTTTGTATTGATGTCTCATTTTTATTCTCATTGGTAATTTTTTCTTTTATTTTTTTCTTAATTTTCTTGTGTGGATAGATCAATTTTATCAATCAAAAAGCCACCTTTTGATTTTGTGTATTTTTCTAATTTTCCCATCATCCTTTATATTGTATTGATTTCTGCTCTTATGTTAATGATTCCATTTTTTCTGTTTACTTTGGGTTTAATTTGCTTTTTGGTTGTTTTCTAGCTTTTAAGATATCAAGCCTTTATAATTGATTTTAAACCATGTTTTCTTTCTAATATATTCAGACTGACCCACCATAACAACTTAGACAAACAGCTTTTTTATACCTTGAATCATTACACTTTGTTTTCATTTTCATTCAGCTGAAATTTTTCCTTGTAAAAAATTTTTTCCTTGTGATTTCCTTGTGATTTTTTTCTTTGATGCATATAATTTTAAATTTCCAAACATTTTAGCATTTCTTAGTATTTTGTTTTTATTGATTTATAATAAAATGTCATGTGGCCAGATAATATGTTCAATGTGATTTAAATTATTTTATATATTTTGAGAATTATGGTCTGTTTGTTACACAGACTATCTTAGTAAATTTCCATGGGCACCTAAAAAGAATGTGTAGTCTGTATTTATTGTATTTGTGTTCCATAATTGTAAATTAGGTTGGGTTGATTGATAGTGCTATGGTTCTGTGCAAATCTTTTATAGCTATAGCTCTCATTTTTTCTTCAGTTTATTCTACCAATTAATGAGAAATAAGAGTTTGTATCTCCAGTTATTATTGTGGATTTTAAAATATTTCCCCTTTGTTCTGCCATGTGTTGTTTCTTATATTTTGAAGCTATGTTGTTAAGTGAATGTACATTCAATGTTTTCATGATTTCTTGATGAATTGCTTGTTTTTCTCCTAAAATGCTTCTGTTTATCTCTGGTATATTCTTTGCCTTCCTCTAACTTATAGCCAAACCAGATTTTTTATGCCCAGTGTTTCATGACTTATCTTTTCAAGACTTTAACTTTCAGTTGTCCATGGCTTTATTTTCGAAGTGTTTTTCTTTAAATGCTTTCTGGATGATCTGGCTATTTTAGTCATGCAAATAGTCTTTGCCTTTAATTTTACACTCCATTTGTGTTTAAGATTTTTGATATATTTTAGGATTAAGACTACCACCTTGGAATCGATTTTATATTTTCCCAAAGGATTCATTATCTCTCTATTCCTTCTGTACCAGTGAACTTCTTTCTTTATGTCTTATAGAGAATACCTGAGATAAATTTTTCTTAGACTTTGTCTACCTATGAATATTTTTAAGCTAATTTTGAAGGATATTTTTATTAGATATAAAATTATTGGTTACAGAGTTTTTTCTTCTTTTTTTATTTATGAATTTTAAATATATTGTTCCATGGGGGGGCTTACTTCTTTTTGATGAGAATTCAGTTGCGGTTTGTATGGTTATTCTCCATATAAGTAATGTCTTTTTTAATGAGTTTTCTCTTTATATTTGGTTTTCAGAAGTTTATTCTTACAT
The DNA here is from genome assembly GCA_963574885.1 of Lepilemur ruficaudatus. Taxonomy (NCBI): domain Eukaryota; kingdom Metazoa; phylum Chordata; class Mammalia; order Primates; family Lepilemuridae; genus Lepilemur; species Lepilemur ruficaudatus. The sequence continues at coordinate 44,693 of CAUYRT010032900.1, forward strand.
CTAGGTATAATTATTTTTGTGTTTATCTGCTGTATTGGTTATTTTTTAGATATTAACATCATCAACTCTGAAATCTTTTCCACTATTATCACTTCTAATATTTATTTTGCCCCATAACCTCAGACTTTCTGTTCTGTATTTAAAGGTTTTTTAATTTGTCTGAGTTTAGATTTTTTTCTATTAATCTGTTTTCAAATTATGCTGATACTTTTTTCTGCTGTGTGCTGTCTTCTGTTAAGCACATTTAACGAATTTTTTTCATATTTTAGAGCATTTGCATTTTAAAAATTGTTTCCACATTTCTGCTAATCCCAACACACTCAGGAGGCTGAAAGCAGGGAGATTCCTTAAGGCGAAGGGTTCAAGACCTAAGCAACGTAGCAAGATCCTCATCTCTAAAAAAAAATTTTTTTTTTTAAATTAGCCAGGCAGGGTGGCTTGCACCTGTGATTACAGCTACTCTGGAATCTGAGGTGTGAGGATCACTTGAACTGAGGAGTTCAAGGTTGGAGTGAGCTATGATTACTCCAGGCTTGGCAACAGAGCAAGACCTCATCTCTTAAAAAAAAAAAAAAGAAAATTATACTTAGCTACAGACATGTCATTTTCACTGTTCTTCATCCATTTGTAAAGACTGAAATTTCTTCCATCTGATTTAGTTTTTCTATAGTTTAAAGAGAATACGCTTTACATTTCTCATACTGCAGGTCTGCCAGTGATGAAACTTTCAAATTTTTAAACAATTCTTTAGCTTGTTTTCATCTTTTATAAAAGTATAACCCCACCTATGTTGGTAAGTTTTCCTTTCTTCTTGCAGCACTTTAAAGACATTTTCACTGTCTTCCATCTCGCTTTATTTACAAAGGGAAGTCAGAGAGGAGTCAGCAGTTACTTTCATTTTGTTCACATTATTTTATTGTAATCTGTCTTATTTCTGTGACTTCTGCTAAGATTTCCACCCCCCCTCTGGTTATCAACAATTTTGTTATGATGTGTCTTGGCGTGGTTTTTTTATGTTGAGTATGGTTTTTAGATTGGTATTCTTTGTATCATACTTGGAATATTGTTTTTATTTTTCAAATATATTTCTGCCTCACCGCCTTCTTCTGATAGTGCAATTGTGTGCCTGTGTCTGTGTGTGTGTGTGTGTGTGCACACACACGTATGTCAGTGTCTGTGTTTGCCTTCTTAATATTGTTCCACGGGTCACCGGATTTTTGTTCACTTTCTTTTCATCCATTTTCATCCGTGTTTCAGGATGGTTAGTATCTATGGCCTTGTCTTCACCTGCATAGATTTCTGAAGCTCTTGCTTCAATAGCTATCTGCTCTGATATTCTGCCCCACAAATTCAAGCCACCGGAGACTCTCTGCTCTCCAGTCTCTGTCTCTTCACTTTAACAAGCCTTGTTTCCTCTTCTTGTGTTGTGGTTTGGAAACTGTCTTCAGGAATAATTATAGGATTTGTTTTATTTTTTATTTACTGTCTCAAGGATCACATTTCTGTGCTAGATCAGTTCCAATATCTAAAAATTGTGTTTTATATATTTTTGTACTTTTATTTGTCGTTGTTTATTATGGAAAAGCTAGTTCAATACTAGTTAGTCAAGAACAGAAGATTCTATCTATATTTGTTGAAAATAATCATTCTTATTAATTACAACCACATTTCATAAGGCATAAAATAGGCATAAATAATTCACAGTTATAAAAAATGTGCTTTATTTAGAAAACTAATCACAATATTTTTGGAATAATTCCATATTTCACATTTATATTCAAATAAAATTTGGGTGATTTTTACAGCTATTTTCCCACTTGGTGTTTAAAACTTCATGCAATGTATGAGAACATTTAATCACATATGTTATTTTTATTTTTGAAGATAGATTTCAATAGCATATACTCAAAGTCAAATTGTAAAATGAAATTGTCAAAGTGTTTATTTTTTAAATTAAATTTGGGTAAATACCAATGCATTAAGATGTTAAGAGAAAGAAAACAGAATATATCTTGTTAAACTCATTGTTGAGTATTTTGATGATGATTTCCATAAATTATCTTCAAAAATCCACATTTATCATTTATAACTAGTAACTTGTAATGTAGGAAACTAGAAGCTATTGTGATAAATTTTTAGCCTTATCATTTTTGAGTGTAAGATCCTATATTTGTAGTCAGAATGTGAAAGTTAAACTATTTCAAGATAGCTTATAAAGATGAAAAAATTTAATCAATAATTACATTCAAAGGTTATGCTACAAGGTTAACTCAATAACAAATACTGTCATTTTTTGCTTCTATTTAGGCTAGTGGTGTGAACTACTTGTAAATCTTTAAATATGCCTCTCATTTTTTGAACTTCATTATGAAACAAGATGTCCTTCAGGGTTTTGGGGAAGTTTTCCTAAACTCCTAGCCCCCTAGTCTGTGTTGACTTTCTGTTTTTTGTACACCCATGGAGTTCCCTGTACATGTTTTAAAAATGTCATTTAATTTAAATAATTATAATAACCATTTGACTTCTTTGTTTTTTCATTTCATTTTAAATCCCAGGAAACCATGAATGGTATATTATTCATCCCTAGTACTCATTAGTACAGAATAAACATAAATACTTTTTCTTATATAAATAAAAATACTTCCATATTCAAAATTGCATTGAAATATTATCCTAGTAGGAATACCAATATTAATTAAATGATGGGATGCTAACACTACATTTTGTGTCTTCTCTTACAGGCTCTTAAATCTGATCTACAATGGAAAAATTTCTTTTTTATTTGTTTTTCATTGGCATAGCAGTGAGAGCTCAGATCTGTCCAAAGCGTTGTGTCTGTCAAATTTTGTCTCCTAATCTTGCAACCCTTTGTGCCAAGAAAGGGCTTTTATTTGTTCCACCAAACATTGACAGAAGAACTGTGGAACTGCGGTTGGCAGACAATTTTGTTACAAATATTAAAAGGAAAGATTTTGCCAACATGACCAGCTTGGTGGACCTGACTCTATCCAGGAATACAATAAGTTTTATTACACCTCATGCATTTGCTGACCTACGAAATTTGAGGGCTTTGCATTTGAATAGCAACAGATTGACTAAAATTACAAATGATATGTTCAGTGGTCTTTCCAATCTCCATCATTTGATATTGAACAACAATCAGCTGACTTTAATTTCTTCTACAGCATTTGATGATGTGTTTGCCCTTGAGGAGCTGGATCTGTCATATAATAATCTAGAAACCATTCCTTGGGATGCTGTTGAGAAGATGGTTAGCTTGCACACCCTTAGTCTGGATCACAATATGATTGACAACATTCCCAAGGGGACTTTCTCCCACTTACACAAGATGACTCGGTTAGATGTAACATCAAATAAATTGCAGAAGCTACCACCTGATCCTCTCTTTCAGCGAGCTCAGGTACTAGCAACCTCAGGAATCATAAGTCCATCTACTTTTGCATTAAGTTTTGGTGGAAACCCTTTGCATTGCAATTGTGAATTGTTGTGGTTGAGACGTCTGTCCAGAGAAGATGACCTAGAGACCTGTGCTTCTCCTGCACTTTTAACTGGCCGCTACTTTTGGTCAATTCCTGAGGAAGAGTTTTTGTGTGAGCCTCCTCTCATTACACGTCACACGCATGAAATGAGAGTCCTGGAGGGTCAAAGGGCAACACTGAGGTGCAAAGCCAGGGGAGACCCTGAACCTGCAATTCATTGGATTTCTCCTGAAGGGAAGCTTATTTCAAATGCAACAAGATCTCTGGTGTATGATAATGGAACACTTGACATTCTTATAACAACTGTAAAGGATACAGGTGCTTTTACCTGCATTGCTTCCAATCCTGCTGGCGAAGCAACACAAACAGTGGATCTTCATATAATTAAGCTCCCTCACTTACTAAACAGTACAAACCACATCCATGAGCCTGATCCCGGTTCTTCAGATATCTCAACTTCTACCAAGTCAGGGTCTAATGCAAGCAGTAGTAATGGTGATACTAAAATGAGTCAAGATAAAATTGTAGTGGCAGAGGCAACATCATCAACGGCTCTGCTTAAATTCAATTTTCAAAGAAATATCCCTGGAATACGTATGTTTCAAATCCAGTACAATGGTACTTTTGATGACACTCTTGTTTACAGGTAAGAAAAATTAAGCAACTTTGTATACTTTTTACCATGCATCTTAATATAGGGCTTGTTAATGGACTACTGATTTTTTTTTAATTGACAGTACTTCTGTGTTGTAATTATAGTACTCCAGTTTTTAAAGTGTATAATGTAAGGTTTGTAAAAGGTAGTGAATACGTGTGGGGAAATACTTTGAATGATGCTGTTTTTAGAGAGTTTAAACTTATATTTAATATTATGCTTACTTACATTTTGTTCCCCTCATCTAAGAGATGTGACTATCAGAGAACAAGACTGATTTATTTTAAAAATTCAAAAACATACCAGAACTTACACATCCATACGAGTGTTCTTTCCTTCAAGGAAGTCATATTGGGAAGCTATGCCATTATCCCAATGATGCTGCCATTGCTCAAAGCACTTTTGGAATTATCTTTAGAACCTTCATCACACTATTTTGAATATCCTCAGTGGTGGCAAATCTTCGTCTTTTGAGGGTGAATTTGAATTTTGGAAACAAGCAAAAGCCATTTGGAGTCAAGTCTTGTGAATAAGGTGGGTGATCAAGATGGGTATTGCCATTTATGGTCAAAAATAGGATGTAACTATAAAATAATGAGACTGATTTTCTGAGTGATGAGTTGTGTGTGGTGTGTGTGTGTGTGTGTGTGTGTGCTGTAGCTCATGTGCACTGGTTCTTAAGACAGTTCCAAAGAGAAAGTATGCAAATATTTTGAGCAGTGAAAGTATCACTGGAATTAAGTGTGTAATCTCCAGGCAAGTATAATGATGGAGAATTTGCATCTGTTAAAGAATTTCTGGTATGTTTTTCTAAAGTTCAGCCTCATTGATTTATAGTCACATCTTGTCCAATTTTCAGTTGTAAATACATGGTATTATTCCTTCATATAATTTCATTTGTTATAGATTATTATTACCCCTAGGAAATAATGGAAATATGTTTTTGTTTTTTTTTGGTCTTGAAGCTTTTTAGAAATCAGATCTGTTCAGTTCTCATCTACCTAGGTGAATTCTTGAATATAATTTTATTTCACTCACATATGTAAATGAGAGTAATTTTAAAAAATAAGCATGAGCTAGTAGGAAAAAACAAAACTATCCTAGCTAGCCATATGATCAATCCTGGGCAAGATTCTACCTGGCTGAGTTTTAATTTTCTCATTGTTATAAGGAAGAGATTAGACTAAACATTTTCTAATATTCCTCTCATCACTAAATATGTGGGGATATAGACTATAGTACATGTATATTAGCATGAAGTAGTTTGCTTTTGTCGTACCCGCCTCTTCACATAACCTCTGGGATATTTAATCTGTTGTCAATGAGAAGTGCCCATGCCCACACCCACGTCTCACCTTTCTGTAGCCACTGAACTGTCTATATATTTTAAGCATTAGCTCTGTGACATAAGTCAGGTTTTATTTTCCAAATACCAAGATTTTAATCCTGCCATGATAAGTAAATTTTGTGTGACCTTGAGGGAATTGCTTAAATCTGTGACCTTAATTTTTGTCATATGTGAAATAGTGATAATTCTTTTCTCATAAGGTCATTGTAAAGATTAATTTTTAATGTATTTAAAGTTCTTAGTAATGCCTGGCATTTATCAGGCACTCTGCTAAATGGTGATGATTTCAGTACCAATTATATAATTATTCTAACTCTGAACTGAAAGTTAGAACACATTGTTTAGTTTCTATAACAGATGAGTATTACCAGATTTTGAAATTTCTACAACTCACTTTCAAGAAAGAAAATATGGTTGAAAATCTTTTTTTCTAAATTAATTTTTATTTAGATCATATTTAGTTGCAACTGAAAAAAAAAGGTTAGTAGAAAATAGCCATCTACAAAAACCTTTTAGAAGTAACGGATTCAGAGATGTCTGCAAACTTTCTTTAAATTTTAGAAAATGTGTTCTGATGAAAATTTTGCATTAAGACACAGTGGGACAAGGGATTTATGATCTGGTCAACAACCTTGATGTGTTTAAATGTCCAGGATAATATTATTATTATACAAACTTTTCATCATCTTCATTTATAGATAAAAGCATACTGAGGACCGAGTGTTTAAGGCATTAGAAAGGGATAAATCTGTAAATAAAACACTTCAATATTATTTTTTATCTTAATTTTATTAAAGAAAGGTTTAGTGGATACCATTGCACACAGACTTAATACTGATTTGGAGAATAAATCCTCTGGAACACATTTCCATTCTGATTTCTAATGTTATTGTCAGTGTTTTCACTTCCTTCAAACTGGCTTTTAGTCATAAAGGTGTTGTAAGTGCTAAGTGGATTTGTTTAGTAGTCAGATAATGTCACACTCACACCTTTCAAAAGCAATTTGTCAAAAATAATTTTTTAGCAGTGGCTTTTATTTGGAGTTCTGCTGTGCCAAGCAATGTAATTAGTAAGCTTGTCAAGGCATAGTACAGGCACCATTAATATCATGTAGACTCCAACAATGAATTTTAGTCATTTTAACTGGGTAAATATAAGATTAGATCATTTCCCCATATTTCGTATCTGTTATAAATGGGCTTGTCTTAATGAATACTAAAATGAGACAGAACTAAAGACATAATGACTTTGTATGTAAGTGTTTTATTTTGTTTTAAATATTAACACAAATTCCATTGTCCTTCAGAATGATACCTCCTACGAGCAAAACATTTCTGGTCAATAATCTGGCTGCTGGAACTATGTATGACTTATGTGTCTTGGCCATATATGACGATGGCATCACTTCCCTCACTGCCACAAGAGTCGTGGGTTGCATCCAGTTTACTACGGAACAGGATTATGTGCGTTGCCATTTCATGCAGTCCCAGTTTTTGGGAGGCACCATGATTATTATTATTGGTGGAATAATTGTAGCATCTGTGCTGGTTTTCATCATCATTCTAATGATCCGGTATAAGGTTTGTAACAATAATGGGCAACACAAGGTCACCAAGGTTAGCAATGTTTATTCTCAAACTAATGGGGCTCAAATTCAAGGCTGCAGTGTAACACTGCCCCAGTCTGTGTCCAAACAAGCTGTGGGACATGAAGAGAACGCCCAGTGTTGTAAAGCTGCCAGTGACAATGTGATTCAATCTTCAGAAACTTGTTCCAGTCAGGACTCCTCTACCACTACCTCTGCTTTGCCTCCTTCTTGGACTTCAAGCACTTCTGTGTCCCAAAAGCAGAAAAGAAAGACTAGCACAAAGCCAAGTACCGAACCACAGAATGAAGCTGTCACAAATGTTGAGTCCCAAAACACTAACAGGAACAACTCAACTGCATTGCAGTTAGCTAGCCGACCTCCTGATTCCACCACAGAGGAGCCCTCTTCTAAAAGAGCACATACAAAGCCAAGTAAGTTTCTCACTTTGCCTGCTGAGAGATCCAGAGCAAGGCACAGGTACTCCCTGAATGGAGAATTAAAAGAATATTATTGTTATATTAACTCACCGAACACATGTGGACTATTTTCTAAAAGAAGCATGTCTATGAATGGAATGTTAATTCAGTCCGACAGTTCTGATGGTCATAGTGGAAAAGCAACTCTTTCAAATTCTGAGTGGATATTGGAAAGCTGTGTGTAATCTATATTTCTTTTAAATGAATAATCAGTTTGAGAACTCACATGGGAAATTGGAATTTGTAATTCCAGTCTTGTCTCTCTGATACATGGCTAATAGAGCCCAGGTTGTGTATAAACCTTCTAGGGTACATATGTCAACATATGTATACATATATGTTGGAAGGGAACATAAATGAAATGGTTAAGGGAGAAAAAGCATGAGATAGCAGCAGTGCCTTTCCCTATGCTAGGACCAACTTCTAGGTTCTGCAACAGCAGGTCACAAAATGGAAGCTATCATAGGGAAAAAAAAAGTCTTATATAAAAATGATATTTTCTCCAATTTTACAAAGGACCACCTATGGATAATTGGTATTTTTTAATGAGTAGACTCACTATTTTCTTTCAATGGCAATGGTGTTGCCTTTGTTTTTAGGAAAATGTTGTAGAGAAACCCCATGTTGTTGTGTTATTCAAAACATAATAGTCAATTAGTATACCCAGACAATAGTAAAATAAGTACCCTTCTAAACAAAATCCTTGGTTCAGATGCCTTAATAGTTCTAAGATATTTCTCATCCATGACATAGTTATTTTCAGTAGAAAGAAAATGCCATTTATTTTTCATTTATCAAAAATTCCAATTAGTTTTAAGTCACAGACCACAATTCTGTATGCATGTACATGGACATGTGAAAGTGTTTTCATTCATTTAATACACATTAGCTGAGTGAATGAATTTTATATGGCTCTTAATGCAAGTTAAAGAGGGAGACAAAAATACAAGACTTCCCTTGTATCAAAGGGGTGTTTATTTTTATCACCAAGTAAAATTTTAAAAAACCTTCTAATGGAGTTCTCATTACATTTTTAAGTGATATAAAGTCATTGCTCATTAACCAGATAGTGGCTTTTTTCTTTTTTGCACTATAGTTCTGCATTTGAATGTTTCTCTCTTAAAGTAAATGCACTTATTATTCTAACCAAAACCTGTGATAAACTTAATTAAAAACCATGCAGCTCAGTGAGAATGCATGCTTTTACAAAAGGATTTTAAATTTAGTCCAAAAACATTGTTCCTTGATAACATGGTATTCCTGGAAATTCACTGAAATCAAGGTCTATAGATAAATGTTCCTGTCTACTTGTTGAAAACTTAATTATATGCTAACGTGGTATTTTACTGGAGATTCATAAATGGGGTTAACGTGAAGTGTGTTTTGTTTTGTTTTGAGAATAAGGCTCATGTGAGAACTTAGACCCATTACCTTGCACAAAAGAACATGAAATTTTAGCCATAATAAGATAAATACTTTATTATCTTGTGTAAATTACTCCCTGGGAGTAAGTTAAACACACAGTAAAGGTTTATTAACTATTTCAGATCACTTGAAATAGCACTTAAAGCACAGATGAAGAATGTTGAATCATTAGTTTCATTTCCTTCTTCTAGAAGCACATAAACATTTATATAAGTTAATTTTAACTTGTCAGAGGAACATCTTATCATATGAGATTTATCATGATGTTATTCAATCGAGTGTAAGATTAAAGCAGTTAGTGATTACTTTCAGTGCCAGTCTTAAAAAGATGTCCCATGGGCTTTTATTAGGCATTTGCTAAATCACTTCTCTGCTCTGCTTCCCTTTCTGAAAAGTTTGTTTTTCACATTTGCAAAGCCTAATCACCCATCATTGTTCAGGTCTCCAGTTCTTGTGACTAGTAAATGAGGTCACATGTGTAGTAGTTTATGAAATCCAAACACTACTCAAAGTGAAGTGTATTTTCAAGACTATTACGGTAATAATGGTCTAATCCCAACTAAATATTTTTAATTAACATCAATTACATAATTCCTCACAAGGTGCTGATTGTCAAAAGCCTATTACTTTTCCCTTCCTAGATTTATCAGCACAGTATTAAAAAACCTTCAATATACAAAGCTTTCAAGATTTAAAGCTTAACAAAATGAATCTACAAAGAAAGAATTTTTGGAGTTATGAAGGTTGTGATCAAGGATAAAGAGGCTCTGAATTCATGCAACATACGGAGCAGCTTAGCATATCTACTCCAATCTGCGGATGAACTTATTTTGTATTTCTCAGTGGCTTGTATTTGTTAAAATCAATGCCCTCCTTATGTTCCTAATGAAACTTTGATTAAATGTCTTTTATTTCTCATAGATACTTAAAACTATGATATCTATTCATGTGAAATTCATTTTGACTAAAGCCATTGAAAATAATTTAATTTTTATTAATTTGATCAGACCACTTTCAGGGTATTTAAACCAAATGCTTGAACACTTGTTCTTTAAAATGATAGGTGAATTTCTGACCTGTGTTTATCTTTTAAGAAGTTTATATTTTAAGTTTATATTTTAAGAAGTTTATATTTTGAGCGATCGACAAAAGATTGTCTTGTTAAGATGGTAAAATGGTTTTTGTATTCCATAATACAAAATTTGTATTCCATAAATATATGAAGAATTTTTCACATAGAGCAGTTGCAGTATGAAATGAATCAAAAATAAATCTATGGGAAAATTAGGGATAATGTTACTTGTTGTAATGTCTGAAACACGATAGTTGCTTAGATGAGTGAATGAGTAAATAGATAAATAAATAAATGGAATCAGCAAGGAAGGTGTGGAAATGAAAATTTTGATTAATTAGCACAATAGAGATCTGTGATCTAGATATTATAAGCTAGAAATTCTCTGTTCTTTTCTTGTTTTTCTTTCTGCCATTCATTGAATTTCTCATTTAAACAGCCATATATATGTGATCTGAAGCATGTGGTTTGTTGTTTGTTGTTGCTGACTATATACAGATTATATATATATCATTTTTACTTCCTTGTTTTTTTTTTTTTCATTTTTAGCCATGTTACATTATGGTTTCAGCATGTTCAATGTGAAAACAAACTAACAAAGTACTATGTTTGTCATTAAGCATGTTTTAACAGGTATTTACTTCAAACATTTTTTAAAAAGTGTGTTCTTGTATTGTTTTTGTTCCTTTTGAATAACGGTCCTCTAATTTAACATACCAAACTTCTCTTTATTACAGGAGCATCATAAAGTGATAATGAAGCATTTAGAGCTACCTCAAAATTCTAAGATGCAGCAAATTTTAGTTTGATGAATATTATTTTTAGTCTAAAAAATACAAATATATAAATATATTAAGTACAATTTAAATTAGGTGCAGTAACGCTCACATTGTGGCCAATTTATTTGCTGTTTTTTTTTTTCAACCACGAATGATGTCAGTGGAGTTCCCTGTAAGCTATTTTTATCTTTAAAACAGTGGCTTATACCTGGTTTGTAAATATATTTTATTTTAAAAAGTTTTACAATATAAATTTTGAATTATTGTGACCAATCCCCAAGCATAACAAGTCTACGCTTTGAAAAATGCATACTTTCTCCACAGTTTTTTAAAGAATTTTTAAATAGTAAATGTATTATTTTTGTGTGCAGGAATTATTTTATCTTTTGTTTCTTTGTGAATTGTATTCTCTTCAATTGAAATCATTCATAAAGTGCTTGCTTCTAATATAAATTTCAATTATTTTATTTGATTGTATTTATGAAAAGAAACTATTTCATTTATAAAGCTAAAAAATTTAAGAGTAATTATCACAAAGTTGACATCAATTTCCTTCTAGTTCCTAAATTTAAGTATTTCCCTTCTATTTATTTAGAGTAATAAACTTTAAAATGTCAATAATTAGAAAAAATTCACAAATATAAAGCATCTTCTTGTGTGTAGAAATGTGCAAATGAGCCATTTCTTCTAAGACGGTAGATACAAGCCATTGTCTTCTTGGTGTGGTTGATTTCCAATTGAATTTTATAATGCTAAAAAATAATATTCATTTATATTAGGCAGAATAAAGACTGTCGACTTTCTTTCCCTTGCTCAACCATCCCTTGTTACTCGAGAACAATGATTTCACCTTAAAAATATCAGCTTTTGCTGAGAGTGTTTTTAAGTGTTTTGGAGAAAGGACTTCATCACAGAGGTGGGTTGAATGTGCAAAGGATATTTTCTTATCCTCCTCGGTTGCTAATATTAATAACACTAATAATTTATCCTATAATGCTAGTTACTATTAATTAAATATATAGAAAAGAAATATGTCATTTTTGCAATGGCATAGAGAAAAGAAGGAATAACCAAAATAAATAACTGGATTTTTAAAAATTTCAAAGGACAGTTTACTCAGTCCTTTCCTTCCCATGCTAGATAAATATATGCTGGAAGTATAGATGTAATTAGTTTTTTCAGGTCTTTCTTTTTTTGTCTTTTATTTATTTTTTAATTTCTTTTGGAACAGAAATCAATCCTCCTTGCAGCAGTACAGGAGACCACCCAACATAAAGAGTGGTAAACATATCACTGTCATTGAATCATCCTAAAAATGTAGTTTTATTTGAAATGGGACATAGAAAAATAACAGTTTATAACTGGGAATATATTTAAGTATTAATTACTTCACTAAGGTAAAGTGAATGCATTTGCAATTTTATCAAATTATATAAATAATCAATATAATCACCATACCATTGTCTTCTGATTATGTTCAGCTGTTAGAAAGTCTAAATTTAAGATATAAAGTTAACATGAAATAAATTTATATGCTGTATATAGTTACATATTATATAAATGTACTATATAAATATCTATATATGTATCATATAGATACATAAATATCTAAACTCATAAAATTAATCAATTAAAATCATAATTTTGTGTCCTGCAATATGGATTGTTATTACTGTAAGAATTAAATTTAAATGGATGGGTGTAAGAAAACTTCGGCCAGAAAACTTGCAAAATTACACTTGTTATTTATCAAATAACAATGGAATATAAAATCTCAGTACAAATTTATTTTTTTTAATTTTTTGCATTTCCTAATGATAACCATTTCTACAAACTGTCAAAATTCATCTATTCATTTCAAATTATTGTTATGTACATGAATTTCAAAAAGAAAATCAAACTACTTTCAAATACATTCAGGAGAAAGCCATGAAGGCCCTTTCATTTAAAGTAATTGTGTTTTCAGGTGGTCGTATATTTAATCTTATCTGACACATAGGCTATGTCGATATTGTGTTTTTGCTCTAGAATATGTCTAATAAATAATTATTTGAGTAAAGTCAAGGAGCTTATGAAATATACTATGTTGGCTCTACCGTAATGCAATTCCCTAATCTTTTTTTTTCCCATGATGTGAGTATGTCTTATTATTGCTTTCATGTAAAATCTAATCTCCAGAGGCCATTGTAAATTTACATGAGTATTTATACTGGAGGTTTTGTAAAAATATTTTGTCCTACAGTCATCGTACTCATATGTGAACCCTGAAAATGAACTTTCCCTTAGACACCTAGTTTTCTCTTATCATGTGTCACTTCTAAATGATTAGAAATATTTGCTTAAGAAGAAAAAATTTTGGAAAGAAATAGAATGTGTGCTATGCAAGCTCATGTAATGGTATTAAACATTTATAGCCAAATGGAACATACGTATAGACATTTAATAGCAGAATGTTTGTATTTAGAATGTTACTGCTTTACATAAGGATGAATGAGTACTTGGTAAACTCACTACTATTTGGGGAGTGAGTATTAAATGGTGAATAATATTACAAATGATTATTTTATACTCCATACAGTGAATATGTGTAAACTATATTTTATTCTGTGGGTTCTTGTTTCCTTGATATATTTTTCCATACTAATCATATGTAACTTTATAGTTTAAATGTTAACTGTGAGTAGGGAAAATGAATGGAAACCTGATTAGCTTATTTTAAGTCTTGCAGGAATAGTATATTCCACATTGAAAATCACTCATTTTAGTTACTAGGACAATATTTTTTAAAATTCTCCTTTTAACTCTTATGTATCAGGAATTAGCCATAGACAACTAAGAAATATTATAATAGTCAAGTGCAAGTAACTCAAGAACTGGTAAGTTAAAAAAAGTTTAGATGAATCTCTGTTAATTCTTGGCAAGGACTCTTACCAAGATTTCATTAAGAAGTGATTTAGAATCTGTTTCTTAAAAAATAAAAATGAATTGTTCATGACACTGAAAATTTTATTCCCAGATGCTTTGCTGACTAATGTTGACCAGATTGTCCAGGAAACTCAGGTGAGATTATTATCTGTTACATACGTCAACACTTAAATGCATATATTCTTTTATAAATGGATTTTTACGTTTTGGTTTTCTAATTTATGTAAATTGTTGAAATTTTCCATTAAATCATACTTGGAATGCTCAACAGTGCAGACTGAGGTTAAGTTTGGTTAAGTGAATGTCCAATTTCTAAATTTAGGCATATTTCAAGTTAACTAAACATTTCTGATTCACAGTATAAGAAATAAAAGTAATGCCAATAATGCTAGATGGGACTTTGGAGTCACTCTTATAGTCACATATGACATAGTGTGCATTTTTACAAATATTTCCAAACGTGAAGACAATAGCTTGGTAGGAATGTATTTACTCCTATCCTTGACCTCTACATCCTAATAGAAGCTGAGATGCTGCATTATGCCTCCCTGGAAACAGACGAACTGAAGTGTTTCACTGTTATCTAAAATGAATGAAGCCTCTTTAAAATGGAGCAAAAGACTACACATGAAATATTCATAGTATTCCTTTTGTCATCAACCAATTACTCTTCTTGAGTGGGTTTTTTTTTTTGGAAGTTTCAAGTGAGTATTTGATTCCTGCATTTTAATTGGATTGGAAAGTGTGTTTCCAGAGCAGAACAGCACTTTAGCAATCTGTTCAAACAGCTGGAAGCATCAGCCATTTGCTTGAGGTTTGGCACAAAAATTCTGCTTTTAACAGATCTAAAAAGGGCCATTGATTTATTTTTTGGTAGGTAAAAATAGACCTTATATTTTAACATTTCATATTTTTAAAAAAATATAACTTCCTAAATCTTTCAGGATCTTCCCTAATGAATTCCATCCCCAAATCAAGAAAAAAAAGGTTTTCATGCATCATTTCTTTACTGAATTTAGGATCCTATTCTTACATTGCAACGAAAGAACAGATGGCTCACTGAAAACAATAGCACAGTGTCTGCCACATGTTTTGTATTCTGTTGTGTGTACTGAATTGACCTGCATGAAGGTGCCTTATTTCACCAATCTTACCCTCTCTTCTCACATTTCCTTCTCCCTCCCGCCCTCTCTTTCTTTCCCTCTATATCTCTGTCTTTCATTTTTGAAAATTCATTTATCATGTGACTTTGAACATCTAGCTGAGCTGGAATTTAGGATACCTTTAGAGAGGGATTAGGAAGTAGATGATTAACCTATCAGAAGCAAAATCCAGAATGGTGCTAGGTGTGAAATCAAAATTTAGAAGCAGGAGATTCAATGTATAAGTAATTTTTGGATTACTAATTTAAAAAATTTCCTAAATATTTACATATGATGAGGCAAATTATATATTATTGTGCTTATATATTTATTTTACCATGCTATTAATAGTGGAATTTAGAGAAAAGTAATCTCTTTGGGAGTTTTTATTACTAGAAATAGTACAAGATTTGCTAATGTAATCAGTACATAAGATTTTTAATAATGATTTTTTTATCCTGAAGAAAATAGTGATAATTGTGAAAAATTCAGAAAACATAATTAAAAAAATTAAAAAATGTAAAACAATCATTATCTACCACCCTGATACTAATACTCGTACTCTGATTCATAATTTTTCATCGATTAGCTCTTTCAATACGTAATAAATTCATGTGTATAGTCTTTGCATTAGATTTACGTAGCGAATGTATGTATAAACTATGTCATCTTTTTAAAAACTTCATGCTGAGTCTCTCCTTAGTTTTTTATGAAACTAATGACTGTGTCATAATATCATAGAAAACTTCTTTCCCTTCTTGAGCTAAGTTTCTCTTCTTTCTCTAAACATTAGCAAGAAAAACAAATCCACAAAGAAAATTTTAATACAGTTTAGTGGCAACACATCATTCACTCATTAACCAGCTCCTTGCTACATTTCTGTTATCAAATTTAAGTTACTCCATGACCTCAAGGTAACTATTCTTGGCCCTTGGTAAATGAGTTCTGCTACGGCAGGCTGATCATTTCTGCAGCTGTCAAGGGGACCAAACAATGATGCCCCTGCTGAAGAGACTGTGACCTGTGTGCTTAGTCTTCTCATAGCCTTGCACTGTGGCAACAGCACTTTACTGTGTGAATGACGTGAGATAGGGTGGGCAGAAGCCCCTTCTGATTGCTGCCTCTCAACTCTGTTTTCTGCAGCTAATCATACTGAGGTACCCACCAGGTGAATTTATTGAAAGCACAGAGAGTTAAAACACTTATTTCATTTCCATTAGCCAGAATATGCCCCATGCCAGTTTTCTTGTTTAGGAGCCTTCCTGAATAGGTATAGAAATAGAGTGAACTTGAAATATTTCAGTGTATCGCATAAAATTCTTTTATAATAACATCATAACATTTTAAGCACACTAAGATGAATCGAGAGCAAGGGGAGGAGGAATCATTGATAAAATTGGTCATAATTACTCTACATGTAAATTAGTACTTACATATAAATTAATCTATGTTTGGAAAAAATTTTATCCTTAAAACGAACATAGTAAAACAATAGATATGCCACATTTGGCAGTAACAATAGAAACAGTTGACTAGTTTGCTTTTATATTGAAAATGCCTTAAATAAGATTTCTTAAGAAATGTTTGCTGTGCTCAAACCAATATGTCTGCATTATCTACCTGAGTGTGTGTGTGCAAATATGCCCAAGAACTATGACATTCTGTGATTGCTAACACCAAAGCCTTTAAGACATCACTTCCTGATTTTAGTAAATTTGACTTATAGTTATTCTGTTTAATATCAATCAAATATTTAAATTTTATCATAAAATCTCTGATACAGATGTTCTAACCTCTAATGCTGATTATAAATAAACAGCAACATTCAAAAACTATAAGAAAACACAAGGTAGGAAAATATATGAAACAGGAGCCAAAGATCAAAGCAAATACTTATGTGAATATACTTTCAATATTTTTCCAAGTGAGAATGATAGTACAAAGGATTTGTTTCTACAGAGTGGATTTTCTATGAAAATTCCTCTCAAGTGAATTTTTTGACACATATGTAGAAAACTCTTAACTATTTTTATAATAATTAAAGCATAGCTTTTGACGTATTTATTTGAACATTACACCAAATCAGGAAAAAAAAAATAGAACCCTGATGTCAGCAATGACCTTAGAAATAATTTTCTTCATATTTAGACACCCAGGCTATATAAGATCAAAACTTTTCATATTTCTTAATTACATTCAGAATAAGGGCAGTGATAAACATTTCCCCACAATCCATTCAATATGAATATATTTTTCCTTCTCTTTATTGTTGAGGAACAAGTTAATTAATTTTAGTTTTTGTGAAATTTTATTATAATTATTATAGTCTATTTCATTTATATCTTTGTGATGCTATTGTGATTTTGTATTTTATGTTTAGATACTTATGGAATTATTTTACGAGTTTGCCTATTGATAATTTGACTAAAAAGTATAATTTTGGATGACCTACTCAATACCAGTTTTTATTTGGCTCCATATTGTGTCATCATTCCAATAATGGTAGTAAGTTGAGGGCACACCCTCATAGTTCAAAAAATATTTATTATTTCTTAATCTTCAAAATTAACAGCATTTATATAAATTTATCTTTACTAGAGATAGTACAGGATTTTTAAATGTTTAATTCCACAGTTTGTTAATAATGTTATTATGTAGTATGAAATTTAATAAAAAAACTCCGTAAGATATTTAAATTTATAAAATTATTAACTTAATATTAAGTTAAAGTTTGTTATCCTGGGAGGATTTATTACTTACAAAGTCAAACTAGTTACATGGGTCAATATTTTCTTTTTAGGTATCTTGAATTTTTTGCAATTTTAATACTTTTTATAACTTGAAATTTGGTAGAATAAAATTACATTTTTTCTGTTAATGGGGGTATATTATTAGAAATACAAAAAGGAAAAAGATTATTGATACCCAGTTTTACCAATATAAGCTCTGCTTTGAAACCAATAAAGGAGGATTTAGTGATATATACCATTATATTTTCACATGATTTTGCAATGTTTTTCTTAGTATATTCTAGGTAAAGTATGATAGTGATGTCTGTCTTTCAGTGGTTTCCAAGATAATTATTTATGTTTATAAATTGGATACACATTGGTCCCTTAACAATCTCAATAATTGGTTGTGTCCCATATTAATTTTCAAAAATTACTATTTGTGCCCAAATTAACTTCCCTTGTTTAGATTAAAAGTATTTTGAAATATCTTCTTAAATAAAATCTCTACAGTATTTTACCTACCTTTATCACATAAATTTATCAAAATAACTTTGATATACTTTAATAACTGATCACAAGTGATTCAAATATATTCTATAGCATCATTTTGATGTAGAATATTAAGTAAAATAAAAATCTATATTTCATGATTCATTTGTGTCATGCATTTCATAATCCTCAAATCAAAAGTTTGAACATACAGTTGTTCTTGGATGAAGAGAATAAAAATTATTTCTATTTCACGTATATGAAAAAATATATTTATTGAAAACTATTTTCATCTTTGTCAAGAATAGAATATTTAGAAATATTTTAAATCCATGAAGACTAGAACCCATATTAGAGGAAAAATATTTCCAAAGTTTGATATAGAAATATTTTATGAAATTGTTTTTATATTATTTTCTTTCAAAATCTTGTTTAAGTTAGCCATGGAGTGCCTTTGCTTGTGAGTTATTGTAAAGATGAATAGTAATATTTACTGTTACTAAATGTATGGATAAATTTTTCTAAAATTTTATTATATGAGATTTTTGACAGAATATAACAAATGTAGAGTTCACTTAGATTTTAATAGTCTTGAACAAATTTGATCTAAAATGTTCATATTTTAAAAATTATTGTGAATATTTGTTAAAACTTAAATGGCATGTATTAATGAATAAAATTATCACTTGTCTTATCTTACCTTGAGAGTATAAATGTGCCAACCAAAGTAAGAGAAAATGCCATTCCACAATTTGGATTTGACTTACATAATTTAGGCTTATCCACTAAAATTATTTTTAAAGTAATATTTTTATATATTCGTCAATGTGAAATAACCAAGCATAGTTTTACATATTGATATGCATGTTGAGATATTTTTTCAGGGGTGTGTTTTTATTTTATGGCAAGAAACTCCTGTTTGGGTGCTTAGAGTTCAGTAACTTCCAGATTGCTAGTACAATGGTCTTATTAGCTATGTGTTTTCTTTCTTTGTCTTTTTCTTTCTTTTTTCCTTTTTCTTTTTCTTTTGTTTCAGAGGCTGGAGTTAATCTGAAGAGTACCACTTCTGTCTCTCCTGAAAAAAGTTGTCCCTGATATTTTTACTGGATAAAATTCAAAAATGTTTCAAATCACAAAGGCTGATTGTTGAACTGGTGTCCTAGAAGAAATTGTCCACAGGAGCCAAGGCGCAAGTCTCTGATGCTGGTGGAACTGGCTCTATCAGACCATGGTTCATCCTCTTTTAAAACCAAATTTGTTTTCTTCTGGCCTACAAGTATTTTTTTTTTTTTTTTTTTATGAAAGAGAAAAAAAGGCCTACACTGGCACCAAGTTCTGTATCAATCCATCTTACATTACCATCCATGATTTAACAGACTGTAGAATCTTGAATAATCTATATCACTTTAACAAATAAATGTTTTACTATGACAGAATTCGCACATTGCCTGATTTCTGGAAATCGCTTCAAGTGTGAATGGTGAAATGATTACTGCAAGAACTAATAATACTGTTTTACATTTAGGAAGCAAAAAAACCTTAAAAGATCACAAATTGCTTTGTAGTATTGAAATTATTTCTTCCATGACTAGGTCCACTCAATTCTATAGGAGAGCAGGACAGCTATTTAAACAAATTTATAACAATTTCATGCCTCAGTGTAAGACAGAAAGTGATGAGGGCTCTTTTCTCCTAGTGAAACTCCCAAAAAGATCGAAGTAGACATGCTGCAACTAATCCAAATTAATTTGTTGGTTTTCTAGAGAGCCAGGCAAAAAGAGTTTTTGATAATTTCGGGCCTTACATGTCAGCGTAAGTGCCCATTTCTTGAATTTTGCACAGTTTCAGGGGGGAAAAATCATGCATTTAATTTATCACCAGCATATATAGAACTGAGCTATCATTGATGGCTAATATATTTCAAAAGTCTTATTAAACAATATCCAAGCTTTGCATTTAAGAGTTGCACCTGGTCTGAAGCAAGCCTGAGCTGTGTGAATTGGGCCAGTTACTTACTCTAATTTTCCATATTGTCATGGGATAAATATTGGCATAAAATTGGAAAATGAATGGAAAATGCATGTAAATTACAATAGTACATGTCATAAGCAATAAGGTCAATAAAAATATCGTAAGTAGCATTATTATTGCCAATCGAATCAGATTCTCTAAAATATTAAATATTATATTTCTATTCCTTGACAATCGTGGTAGTTGTCATTGAAAGCAATATGTACTTAAGCTTTTTTAAACAGTTCAAAACAAAAAAGCTAGAAAACTGTTTGCCTTTTAAGAAATTCAGGTTAATCTGTTAGCCAGTCCGCATTTCTTGGACTAACAAGAAATATACAAGCATCCAAGAAGAGCTTACAGAATGTCAGCCATTAGAGGGCGTATTAACATGGGTACACCCATACACGCACACGCACTCACGCTCCCAGACACACATTATTTCCAGATACACAAAACACAAGATTGAAGCAGAAATTATAGATTTTGAATCGCAATTTTGTAGTTTGTGACATTGGGCGATTTGCATATTCTCTGTTTCTTGACAACTTTTATGCCCTGAAACAATCTTGCTTATGGATGTGTGTGCATATGCATACGTAAATATTTATGGTGACAAAAAGGAGACAGATTGAGCAATAAACATGGCCTCTCAAAATCCCTACCTGTTGTATGTAACTTTTCTCCTCAAACACATATTCAAAGAACCAAGAATAGTAATGGCTTTCCTGGATCTCAGCACAGAGTAACATTTTAAGGTTTCTCTTGTGAAAGCCTGATAATTTTCTTCAAGCACACTGTCCCGTTTTTCTTTGCATTCCCCCCACCCACGCCCTTGGCACTTATTCTTTCTTTTATTGATGATGATAATAACACAGTGTTCATAGCCTGACCTGTCATCTACTTCCATTTCTTCAGGATATTCACGCTGTTGTTTCCTAAGAAACAAGTTCTTGTGTGTTAGAACTAAAATTAAACTTAGTCATTTCAAGTTTTCACCCTACATCCCCTAACTCTGAATCTAAAACTTCCATTTATGCATGCATTCAAACATTACTCAGACACTCATAATATAGGTAGTTTCTCTTTTTAAAATGTTTATGAGGAAGAGGAAGGTACAGTCTCTGATGCTCAAGATCTGCAATAATTGATTGTTCTTATGGAATGATATTTACTTCTTATATTAAGATTGAGAGAACACAGGTGTATGCCCATAACTAGATATGATTAAGGATCATTCACAAATAAAAGTTCTACAAAAAGTGACAATATTTTGAAGATAAGTGGGAACAATTAATTTATTTTAGCTGAACTTTTATAATGTACAGGAATGATCTAATTAATAGTCTCAATGGTAAGGTAAATGGACATAGATTAAAAACCATTTATATTATTTCTGTTATATTTCTGAATAATTTTGGAAGTATTCTGGGTGCTAAAAATACATAACTATGAATGCCTACATCTTATGACACATCTTACACATAGTATATTATAAAGTACATTAAGCACATACAAAAGAAATACAGATAAAAGTGTTTTGAATGTGACATAGATTTAGCATGTGAGGTATGAAAGTGGACTTAAAACTATAGTTCATATTTTGAAAATCTATAATCATTATTTTTAATACAATAACCTGTAAAATTAGTAACAAAGAGTTATTGGTTGAAAGGAATAACTTACATGTGGAAATAAAGCTTAAATAACTTTCATATTCTATTTTATCTATAATTAAATAGCTCTCAGATTAGTTTTTATATGTTTTATTGTCAAATCACATAATAGCTGATTTCATATACTTGAAATGTTTTAGGACATATTCTTATTAATTTTTTTATAAAATATATTCATAAACTCAAATTATTTCTTCTTTCATTCTGTTTTATTTTTACTGGGAACTTATTTATTTTCTTTTTCATTTCCAAAATGTATTTATGCTGACATTTCTTAGATCTGCTGATTAAATATTGTGTGTATGTGTGTATTAAGGCATATAGAATTATTTTTAAAGTGCAAATGAGGCACGATATGTTATGTGCAACCAAAGTCCCTAGCACATGATTGTTTTATTTAATATAAAATTGTAATATATAGGGAGACTACTTGCACTAAGTTTTCTTTATTGTCAAAAAGAAAAGTGTTCTTTATTGTCAAAAACATGTAATATAAACTTTAACATTTTAACCATTTAATGTATGTAAGTCAAAGGCATTAATTACATGCACATTGTTGTCCAATAATCACCATCTATTTTAAATACTTCTAAAAGACAATTTTAAAAGCTTTTTTTCATAGAACTTAAAAACTTTTTCATCATCCCAAACAAAACTCTGTACCCATGTAGCGATAATAGTCATTTTTCCCTATCCCTGTCTTTGATGAACTCTAATCTCTTTTTTCTTTCTAAGCATTTGCCTATTATAGATATTGCATATAAGTGGGATCATGCAATATTTTTC
The DNA here is from genome assembly GCA_963574885.1 of Lepilemur ruficaudatus. Lineage (NCBI taxonomy): Eukaryota > Metazoa > Chordata > Mammalia > Primates > Lepilemuridae > Lepilemur > Lepilemur ruficaudatus. Next base: position 67,296 of record CAUYRT010032900.1, read on the forward strand.
CTCTTACATCTAGCTTATTCTACTTATTGTAACATATCTCAGGTTCAGCCAGTTGAAGCATGCCTCAGAACTTCATTTCTTTTTATGGAGGAATAATATTCTCTCTCTCTCTCTCTCTCTTTCTTTGGCATTTTGAGCAACTGCCAAATTACTTTCTGCCATACCTACACAGTTTTGCATTTGCTCCAGTAAATTGTGAGGATGTTAGTGTTAGAGTTTCTCTGCATTTTTAATTTTCAACTTTTTATAATCATCCTAGTAGGTGTAAAGTATCTCATTGGTGATTAATTTGTATTTTCCTAATGTCTAATGATGTTAAGCATTATTTTATGTGCTTATTGATCATTTCTATATCTTATTTGGAGAAATGTCTTCTCTAGTTTTTGCCTTTTTAAAAATTGGACTGTCTTTTGTTGAGGTATAGGAATTGATTATCTATCCTGAACACCAACCCATTATCAAATATGTGATTTGCAAATAATTCTCCCATTTTATGGGTTGCCTTTTTACTTTCTTGATATTATCCTTTAATGAAGAAAAATTTTAGTTTTTATGAGTCTCATTATGTATTTTTAGGTTTTTTTGCTCATGCTTTTGGTATATATTTGAAAAATCCAAGGTCATGAAGATTTACCCTGGTGTTTTCTTCTAAGAGTTTTATGATTTATTTCTTGTATTTAGATGGTTTATTTACCCTGAGTACCTTATGCAGATAGTGTGATGTAGAGGTCCACCTTTATTTTTTGGATGTAGAAATCCATTTGTCCCAGCACCATTCTATTGAAGAGACTATTCTTTTCTCACTTAATAGACTTGGCAGTCTTGTCAAAAGATAATTGGCCATAGATGTATGGATTTACTTCTGGAATCTCTATTCTATTCTATTGGTCTATGTGTCTGTCTTTATACAAGTACCGCAGTGTTTCCATTATTGTAGCTTTGTAAAATTTGAAACCGGGAAATGTGAGTCTACCAACTTTGTTCTTTGTCAAGATTGTTTTGGCTGTTCAAGGCACCTTGCAATTCCATATTAATTTGAAGTTTGACTTTTCCATTTTTGTGAAAAAAGAGCTGTTGGAATTTTGATAGAGATTGTATTGCCTGTAGATTTCTTTGGGCAGTATTGATATGGTGACAATATTAAAAATTCCAATCCATGAATATGAGATATCTTTATATTTATTTTTGAATTATTTGATTTCTTTCAACAGTGTTTTGCTCATATTTAGAAACAGAATTAATTCTGTCTGTTGATCTTGTATCATGTAATATGGTTGAATGTGTTGATTAGTAGCTTTCTTGTGGATTATTTTTCTTGTCTTATTTTACTGGCTAGAAATTATGGTAGAATATTGAATATGAGTGCTAAAAATCATCATTATTTTATTCTTTTAGATATTAGAGGAAAATATTCACTCTTTCATGATATGTAAGATATATGCTGTGAATTTTTCATAAATTGCCTTTATAATGTTAAGGAAGTTCCCTTTTGTTGTAGTTTCCTGGTGTGTTTTTCATAAAGCAGTATTGGACTTTTATCAAATACCCTTTTGGTGTGAGTTAAGATGATCATGTGTGTTTTTCCTCATTTATTCTATTAATATGGTGTATTATATTGATTGAATTTCTATTTGTAATTACCATAATATTAGTGGGATAAATCCCATCTGATCATTGTACATAATTTTTTGACTATGCTGTGGCATTTGTTTTGCTATTATTTTGTTGAGGATTTTTGCAAATATATATTTTTTATATTTGTGTATCTTAATAGCATACAACTACTCTGCTCCTAATGAATGTCCATATATGTATATAAAATGCATTATATTCACTAGGATATATAATATCCATATATATAATGGATATTAGTGAATAGTTTTGTTTCTTGTGATGTCTTTATCTTTTTGTCTGTCTTTGGTTTGAAGACGATGTTGGCCTCATGGAATGAGGTAAGAAGAGTTTCCTTCTCTTCTGTGTTTTGTTTGTTTTGTTTTGTTTTTGTTTTTTGAAAGAGTTTGAGAAGAATTGATTCTAATTTTATAAGTGTTTGGTAGAATTCCCCAGTGAAACCATCTCTAGTCCTGGAATTTTCTTGTTCAAAGGTTTTGGATTATTGATTCAATGTATTGCTATAGGCCTGTAGAGATTTTATATTTTCTCTTGAGTCAGTTTAGGCAATATGGGTGTTTCTGGGAATTTTTCAGTTTTATCTAATTTGCTGGTATGTAATTGTTTATCATATTTATATATATATTTTTTTCATTTCTGTAAGTCAGTTCTATCCATTATTGATTGTGATATATAGAAGTCTCCAAGCATTAACGTAAAACTGACTATTTCTACCTTCCATTCTATCAATGCTTACTTCATATTTTAGGGGCTTCATATTTTAGGGCTTTATTTGTCAGTAATATAAGTTTACAACTGTTATGCTCTTTTCATAAAGTGACCCTTCAATCAATTTATAATGTCATTCTTTGTCACTTATAACAGTTTTTCACTAAGTGGCTATTTCATATGATATTACTATTGCCACATTAGCTCTCTTTTGATTATTATTTGCATAGAATTAAATTTTCATTCTTTCACTTTCAATGAATTATGTCTTTGGTCACAGTACTCATGTCCAACATATTATTGGATGATTTATTTATCCATTCTTCCAATCCCTGCTATTTGATAGGAGAGTTAAATTAATGTACCTTTAAAGTAATTATTGATTAAAAAAGACTTACTTCTACCATATTGCTATTAATTTTCTGTATACATTATATCTTGCTTGTCCCTCATCTGTCCCACATTATTACTTTCATTTGTGTTTAGTTGATATTTTATAGTGAACCATTTGATTCCCTTTTATTTTGTGTATATTCTATAGATAATTTATTTGTGGTTAACATGACAGTTACATGTATTATCATAAATTTATAACAATGTAATTTCAATTGACACCAACCTAACCTTAATAGCATACAAAACTCTGTTCCTAAACAGTTTAATTCCCCCCTTTTGTTATTGTAACATTACAGATTTATACATTGTATGTCTAAGAACAAATTTATACATATTTTTATGCATTTCTCTTTAAATCATGTAAGAAATACAAAATGGAGTGACAAACTCAAAGTACAGTAGTAATACTATTTTTTTTTCTTTGTTTAAAACTGAAAAGGATAAAGCACATCTTATGGAGGTATAAATGTTTAGGTTACGTATATTGCCCTTGTCCCACCCAAGTCAGAACTTCAAGCGTGTCCATCTCCTATGCAATGAGCATGGCACCCATCAGGTGTGTATATACCCATCCCCTCCTCCCCCCTCCAACTGCCCGACACCTGATGAATGTTACTACCATATGTGCACTGAAGTGTTGATCAGTTAATACCAATTTGCTGGTGAGTACATGTGATGCTTATTTTTCCATTCTTGGTATACTTCACTTAGTAGAATGGGTTCTAACTCTATCCAGGATAACACAAGAGATTCTATCTCACCATTGTTTTGTGTGTGTGTGTGTGGTTGAGTAGAACTCCATGGTATACATATACCACATTTTATTGATCCACTCATGTATTGATGGGCACTTGGGTTGTTTCCACGTCTTTGCAATTGTGAATTGTGCTGCTATAAACATTTGGGTGCAGACATCATTTTTATAGAATGTCTTTTTTTTTCCCTTGGGTAGATGCCCAGTAGTGAAATTGCTAGATCCAATGGTAGATCTACTTTTAGTTCTTTGAGCTATCTCCATACTGCTTTCCATAGAGGTTGTATTAATACTAATTTGCAGTCTCACCAGCAGTGTACGAGTGTTCCTATCTCTCTGTATCCATGCCAACATTTATTGTTTTGGGACTTTTTGATAAAAGCCATTCTCACTAGAGTAAAGTAATATCTCGTAATAGTTTTGATTTGCATTTCCCTGATGATAGAGATGTTGAGCAATTTTTTATATGTTTGTTGGCCATTAATCTGTCTTTTTTACAAAAGTTTCTTTTCATGTCCTTTGCCCACTTTGTAATGGGGTTGTTTGATATCTTTCTTGCTGATTTTCCTGAGTTCTATATATAGATTCTAGTTATCAGCCCTTTATTAGATGTACAGCATGCAAATATTTTCTCCCAATCTGTAGGTTGTCTATTCGCTTTAGTGACAGTTTCCTTGGCTGTGAAGAAACTTTTTATTTTGATCAGGTCCCATTTTTTTATTTTTGTTATTGTTGTGATTGCTTTGGGGGAAAATTGGATAGCCACATGTAGAGGACTAAAACAGGATCCACACCCCTCACCTCTCACCTCTCACAAAAATCAACTCATGATGGATAGCAGACTTAAACCTAAGGCATGAAACCATAAGAGTTCTAGAAGAAAATGTTGGGAAAACTTTTATAGACATCAGCTTAGGCAAAGAATTTATGAATAATAGTAAGTTTTTTATTTTAATGTGTATTTGCCTTTACTGAAGACTTTTATTTATAGGGCTTTGAAATACTGTGTAATGTCCTTTCATTTCAATCCAAAGGACTCCCGTTAGCTTTTTTTTTAGGGCAGATATGGTGGTAGCACACTCTCTTAATTTTTGTTTATCTGAGAATGCCTTAATAGCCCTCTTATTTCTAAGGATAGTTTTGTTAGATGTAGAATAATTGGTTGATAGATTTTTAAATATTGTTTTTATAATAAAAAACATATATTCAACACTTTATGTCATTATACTCTCTTCTGACCTCCATAGTTCCTGATTAGAATTCAGCTATTATTCTTATTGAAGATACCTTGTTAGTGACAAATTTCTTCTCTCTTGTTGCTTTTAAGATTCTCTCTTTGTCTTTGGTTTTCTGTAGTTTGATAATGCTTCTGAGTGTGGGTGTAATTGAGTTTTTCCACCTTGGAGTTGAACTTTTTTGATTTGCATATTCATGTATTTCATTATGGTTGAGAACTTTTCAGTCATTGTTTCTTCAAATATTCTTTCTGCCACCTTTACTTTGTCTTCTCCTCTGGGACTTCCATAATTCATATCCTCCTGATGGTCTTCTACAGGTCCCTTAGGCTGTGTTCACTTTTCTTCATCTTGTTTTTTTCTTTTCACAGACCTGTTAATTTCATTTTTTCTATATTTAAGTTTATTATGATTTTCCCTGCCAGCTCAGTGAACTGTAGCAAATTTTTTATTTCATTTATTACAATTTTCAGCTTCATATTTGTTGTTTAATTCACTTTTACAATTTCTATTTTTTTGTGAATTTATTACATTTTTTAGGTGTACAATTAAATGATTATTAGTAAATTTACCAAGTTGTACAGCTATTCACATAAATCAGTTTTAGAAGGTTTCCCTCCCCCTTCAGACCTCTAATTCCCATCCCCAAATACATTTCAAGCATGCTCCTCCCCTCCCCTCCCCTCCACAGTGCTCACCACATCCCTCAGATGTGGGTCTACCCAACACCCCCGAATCCCTGGTGAACACCACCACCACTAGAGCACCGTAGTGTTAATCAGTCAATACCAATTTGATGGCGAGTACATGTGGAGCCCATTCTTCCAGTCTTGTGTCACCTCACTTCGAATAATGGGCTCAAGCTCAATCAAGGACAATATAAGCGGTGCTAGCTCACTGTCGTTTCTTAAAATTGAGTAATATTCC